>JANHGL010014348.1:0-60808 GCA_024611195.1 Ceyx melanurus
TCCTGGGACTAATTATACTATACCCACCCCAGGGAATGAATATGCATGTAATGGCTTATAAAAGAGCTGTAAATATCTAGGGATGCGTGCATGTTAGGAGGAGCTATCCCCCATGCATCCGGCGCCACAAATAGAGAATCACTGCTACTTAATAATTGGCTAATAGTCCGTTTTTCCGGGAATCAACTGCACCCCTAAAAGAATTGAGGGGGAGCTATTTAAAAACTTGGGATGGAAGTATTGAAAACAACTCTTAACAAAATCCTACTGAATTTTGTGTTGTGTAGGCAGAGTGAAAGAAATGGAGGCAGAATGAATACATAGACGTAAATGAATTAACTGTTTTCGAGCAAGGAATTGGGACAGACAAAACTGAGAGTTACAAGTGCTAAAATGATAGGTTGTTATCACAGCATGGTGATAATGACAATTTAAAGTCATATTACCTTTGTGATGAGAGTCATTTATTCCCAGAAATTCAGAAATGACCCTGTTTAATGCTGTTGCTAGTAATAAATAATAGATTATACTGAGACTCATTTACTTGTGAAATGTTGATTGAAAGCTGCTGTTGACAATATTTCTCACCTTTCATGGGAATGTGAAATTTTAGTACTGAAAAGGAGAGAAATGGTAGCATATTCCCTTTTTACATTTCCTGAAAGTCAGAATTTGCCTGAAAAATCCTTACTCCTTAGTTCTAATATGTAACACAGAGATCAGTATATAACTGTGGCAGAGCTAAGTCCATCATGTCTGGAAAGTGTGGAAAATAAGAAACAAGAAACTGTATGTCTCAAAATAGCTGGATAAGGGGGCAAGTAAATAAGAAGCATGTGAACATTTTGACCAGAGATGCTACTGAGAGCTTCTGGACAAATTGTGTTCTATTTTGTAAAACTAGCATTATATAGTGCATTCCTTATGGCACTAAGTGACATAAAAAATTGGTTTGATAGTATGTTACAACAGTCCTGAAAAATAAGAATGTTTCTATCTATTTCTCCAAATAAAACTACCATGCATTTCTACAGTTATGCATTTCTGCAATCTTCTGGTGCTTATTCTGGTAATTCAGTTTACAGTTCAAGTGCTTTAGTGATATGAAAATCTGAATGTGTAATCAAAAAATCACATGGATTTATATGTAACATTTTATTTTAAAAGAATGAATAACAGGAAATGCCCATAATAACAGAAAATGTGTATTGCAGATTATGAAGAATACATGTATAATTTTTTATATGTGGATATGCCCAAAGCTGCTTGGGATTTGATGGTTTTGGTTTGTTCTTGTTTTGGTTTTTTATTTATTTATTATTTTAGTTCATAGTTTAAAAGGTACAAAGCTGTTTCAATTTGACATCTTAATTGTGAAACAAATGAAATGAGAATAAAATGGGTTCAGATGAGACACAATTGTACCATCAGTTAACTTTACCAAATTTGGACAAAGCATATATATTTTTCTCTTAAATTTTCCAAATTTCTGTTCTTACTAAGCAGTTTTTTAAATGACATGTTAAAGCCGAAATGTCAGTGGTAGGTGCCCAACAGATAAAATAATTTAAACCTTTTTTTCTTATGTCCCTCTCAAAACAGGCTGAAATAGAATTTTCTTCTTTTACAGAAGGTGATAGACTAGATTTTTCTGCATTTCTTCTTTTGGTAGAGATTAGTATGAAATGTGGCCATGCAAGAGCGAAGAAACAAGAGGCTGTAGCAGAAACTGTTGTAATCCTTGGACAATCACACTGTTCGGTCATTACTTGTGGAGCATAAGTAGAGGACTGTAAGACAGAACTTGTACTGCAAGCATAGGCTGGCGTCCCGTCTTTGTGTTAGTCGACCTTTAAGATTTGTTATCAAAATTTTAAATCCAAGAAACAGCAGTCTCATAGCATTACTTTAAAAAAATAGAATACAGTTTTGATAAATTATTGTCTATACTCAAGTGCCCCTCCAAACTTAAACCTTTTCCTTTCCCTCTCCCTACTGGATGCGCAAGCTCTTGGGTCCATATATTATTCATTGCAATCAAATAAGACACAGTGGTGGCTCAGTAAACTTGCTTTTCATATAAGAATTGATTTTATTGAGTAATGCATACTGCAGACCCTAGCTTCCAGCAGCCAGGCCTGAAATGAGCAATTCTCTCATTGTAATAATGTGCCTCTGTCATCTCCTTATTATCAGCATGATAAAAGATGAAATATTCACAGATGCTGCCCTCCTAACCTGATCACAGCTTGATATTTGAGCTTTGGAAATGAGTTTTATTAGCTTTAATATACTCCTTGGTGGAGTGACCCCTGAAATTAAACATTATTACAGAGCGGATATTTAAAAAGCTGGGGCCGCAAATTACATCAAAATGAAAATATTAAGGAGTATTATGACTATACCAACTGGGAACTCACTGCTGGTGAAAATATGAATGCCATAAAGCTCAGCACATTGGTGTCAAAACCATCAGAACAAATAATAACAGCACAGGCACCTTGACTTCAGTTATTTTATATGTAGAGCTAAACTAAATTACTGGAATGGGGTTTTTCCTATAGGCTGGTTTTTCAGGAGAAAAAAGCACATTATTCTCAACTTTCTGTAGCACTTCAGTTCTTTTAAAAGTCACATTGCTTCTTCTCTGTCCAAACACAAATAGAAAAATGAAACTGAAGATTACACTTAAGAAAAAAACCCCCATCACTAGATCAAACATTCTGGTTCAATTTCCATTGCTATGACTGTTTTGATGGACAGTTTCTACCAAAGGCCGGGGTATTAACAGCTAAGGAAGTTTCCTAGAAGTGAAAACAGGAATGCACAACTTCTATCACAGATCTTCCCATCCCGGCGTTCTGTTGCGTTGAGCTGTGCTCGGTTCTGGGTGCGCTGGAGTGGGTCCAGAGAAGGGCAGCAGCTGGTGAAGGGTCTTGAGAGCAAGTCTTGCGAGGAGCGTGAGGGAGCTGGGGCTGGTTAGTCTGAGGACAGGGAGGCTGAGGGGCGACCTGACCACTCTGGACGACTCCAGAAAGGGGGTTGTAGAGCTGGGTGTTGGTCTCTTCTCACACGTCACAACTGATGCACCAAGAGGAAATGGCATCAGGTTGTGCCAGGACAGGGTGAGGTTGGACATGAGGAAGGACTTCTATAGCAAAAGGGTTATCGAAAGCTGTAACAGGCTGCCCACGGAGATGGTTAATCGCCATCCCTGGATGTATTTAAAAGCTGTCTAGTTGTGATGCTTGAGGATACAGTGGGCTAGGGGCTCTGGTTAGATAGGTGAACTTGATGATCATAAAGGTCTTCCCCAATAACGGTGATTCTGTGATTCTATGTATAAATAAATGGAAAATTTTACCTCCCTTTAAAGATGATTTTGAAGGAAGATCTGGTATTTTTCTTATGCTTGTAGCTCCAGTTTGCCAGAGAAACTTGTTGTCCTATTCGGTTTTTTTTAAACAATATAAAGACTTGATAATCCTTTTTGTTCCATATATTCAGATGACTCAGAAAAAAGTTTCTTTTTTTTTTTTTCTATTTTGAGTATATTGAAATTTCTTTAAATTATAGGTTTATGGCATGTAGCAATATTTTCTCAGAAAAAAATGTAGCACTGCATTTGTAGAAAACGCCACACATTTCAATGCCTGCAGCATTAACTTTCCTAATGAGCATATTTATATACTACCTATTGTTCTGGGTTAAAACTATGCAAATAGTATGTCACTGTACATTCCTTTTAATGAATTTATCTTTTTTTTTAAAAAAAAACCAACCGAACAACCCTATGTTCTGCCCTCAGCGTTTCTCCTTAGGTATTAATAGAAGTATTGGTCCTGTTACATCATTACAACCTATTTTGTCTATTAGTTTATGCAAAAACATTTTAGATAATTTTTTAGAATACCGCCTGTAAGTATGCAGTTCTGTTCTGTTATCCCTTGGGTTCAGGCACTCTCTGCATTGTTAATGCTGCATAAAAATAAGCTTTAGTGGCAAATACTGGTCAAAGAGGGTACCTTAGACACAGAGCTGCTCTGTTAGCTGCACAATGCAGTTTAATTGGAATATATCCTTTTTCATTAGGATGCTTCAGCAGAATGGATTAGGTTGTTGCACTGTTGAAAAGGAATCGGTATCTTGTTTTTACAGATCGCTGCTTTCTTGGGGATGGAACACCTTTATGTTTGCTACAGGTATACTATACTCCTCCAGTTCTGAAATCTGTACAAGGTAGCAAACCACTGATCTTTTATAAAGACCAAAAAAGCAGTTTGTTAAAGCCGGAGACTGATGCAGTGAGGTAAATTCTTATGTAGAATTGTATTGAAATTATTTTATCCTCTATGAAATGGAGAGAATTAATTGTATTTTCATGACTTTTCACATCCAGTACATGATCTGTCACTTCCCTTGTAAGGCAAAGCTTGACTGCTGAGAATGACCTGTGTATGTGTACTGTAAATAAACGACCAGCAGGAAAACCTTCCTTCTTCATTCATTCCAGAAGTAAAATGTTCTCTGCGTAAGCGCCTTATTTTGCAAGAAGGCAGACACATAGAAAAATGTGTTTTGCTGCACACTGTGAGTATGAAGCTTGTCATAGAGCAAAGCAAGAATCCTTCTGTCCTGCCAGGGATTCTTTCCCGTTGAGGCTGTGTTTTTGCACGATGCAGGGTTCTGTTTGTGTTCTGTAGTTCACACTGATAAATGAGAACAAAGCAAGCAGAGAAGATACAGTAAGAACAAGGACAGGTTGATCTGAGAGAATGCTGAGTTGCCATCTGTGGAGACTTTTCAGAAGGTGACCAGGAAAAGTCCCGAGTGACCTGAGCACACCTTAGTTACCTGTGCCTAGTCATCTGTCTGTGCTCTGTCCTTTTCTTTCAGTGTGCAAAGCTACATCTGTTTTAAACTGATCTGCCAGTACTTTCAGTGAATGGTCTGTAGTTGTAGTGCAGAAATTAGTAAGCAGCTGTTCTGTATTCACTGTACCTGCTGCTTTCACAATTTTGAAATGGTAAAATCTCAGTTCATCTCTAAATTGAAGACTTCTAGCCTTTTTGTTCTTCCTTTATAAGGCAGCCATTCCCTCTCCATCAGGTTACTTGTCCTTTTCAGTTGTGCTACCTTCTCCTGAAGATGTGGAGGCTATAACTTAAGTGGTATTTTCCAGCAGTACATGTGTAGTCTGTTCTGATTTCTAGCACTGACTGAAGAGACAATTCTCTTAGGATTCTATGTGTTAAAAATCTTTTGAATGTTATAGCGTGGTATTTCCTGCTTCAAATCCTTGTTGGATATATGGGATACCAAAGAAAAAAAAAAGAAGATAAATTATGAGGAAGAGCATGAAAAACATACATATGTTTTGTTAAATTTGTTTAGATATTCATAAACTAAAGAGAAAAGAAGTCTTACAGAACAGATATATTTCATATTTATAGCTGTTGACTTTCTCCTGGTTTCAGAGGTGGTTAGACAATCCTCCTAGGGAAGCATGAGACTGAAACATGAATCCTGGGCAAGCCATGTAATGAGATGGTGCTCAGAGCACATAGAAGATAAGAGTCGTGACAGGGGAAATGTTTCTTCTTTCTGTGACAGAAATGAGATGGGGGGGGTTCTTGCTGTATGGTGGATTATGTTTGTTTATTTTTTTTAAACTGGGGTCTTTCATGAACTTCTGAAGTTCTTGTTGACTTACAGTGTACTTGCCTTGATGTGTGAGCTGTATCCTTTTGTTCTTGACTCATGATTAGCGATGACTTTAAGGCCGTTGTTTAATTTGTATTTACATTTTATCTTCAAAATCAGGCTGTCTACTGAAATGTAGCTTTCAGCCTACTTACAGTTTTGAGTTATGTGTCTGTGGTAGTTTGGACATCACCAAGTCAATGTGATTGTGATATTCTCTGCAATGACCTAGCCAAAGCTCTTGTTAAATTGAGCTCAGCAGGAGCAAGTCCAGTGACCTCATAAATAGTGGAAGTGATTGCAAATCAGAATTCATATATGTTCCTGTCTCAGTGGGTAACTGTATCCCCTACAAAGGAAGCAATCTTGTCTTTCAAATTTCTGTTTGCCCTTTCACTCAGATATGTTTGAAGATAATATGGAGAGGGAGATCTTGCAGTGTCTGACACCGGAAAGTTAAAATAAATGTCCTGTATCTAATGGTACTACTTAGAGATTTTTGCTTCAACATTACTTCTGCTGCAAAGAACTTGGGGTGTGGTATAATTGCTTAGATGGGTCTCTCTCTTTTTGGTATTTGTGCTTGTTTCTCTAACTGTCTTTTTTATTTTTTTCAGAAATAAGTTTTCCTTTGTTTTACCTTACTGGTCTGTGATCTGAATTCTTGTTAGCATTCATAGTTTGGTATTAAAAGCACGGAGATTTATCTGCAGTGTTCTTTCAGTAATGATCTATACAGTTCTCGTCATTCAAGCAGGTGCTTTTTTTTTTTTTTTTCTCCAGTCTGATGAAAGTTGAAAGTAATTACTCTTTTACTATTAAAAATACACAAATTAAGGATTCTTGCCTCAACTTCTATATATTACTTCATGAAGCTTGTAAAGCAGGAATCCAGTTCTTAGTGTTCTCTTCTATTTTGTCTCAATGAGAATGTAGCAAAATATAAGTTATGATTGTAGTCACACTAGGCTTTTTTTAATACGTGTAGCCTTGTATCCTGGCTGTGCTACTGCACAGTAATACATCCTCAGGTGCAGCACGGAACGGGTGCTTCGCCCGCTCTGCCTTCTTGTCTGTTCCAGCTGCTACGCTTTCTCCTCTTGTGGTGCTGCTTTTGGGCTTCCTGAGAAAGCAATTGCACCCAGATTTTTATACATACTAACCATCATCTTTGTAAGAGCAAGAAGAAACTTGACAAGGAATGGACAATAGTTGTAAAAGGCATTCATACATTAGCTTCCCCCCAGCCAGTTTTTTGACCAAGAAAAAAAAAAAAAAGCCCACCAAAAAAAAAACACAAAACAAAAACCCGCAAAAAAACCTCAAACAACAGCAACAACAACAAAATTTAAAAGCGTAGAATCATTCCAGATGCAATAGACTTTTGACCTCTTATACTTGGCATCTTGCAAAGAGTCTGTATAAAATGTAGCTAAATCTAAATTCTCCACGGTCAGTGTTAGCTATGCTTAGAAGCCTATTCTTTGGCTATACAGTATCACAGAATCACAGAATCACAGAATGTTAGGGGTTGGAAGGGACCTAGAAGATCAACTAGTCCAACCCCCCTGCTAGAGCAGGATCACCTAGACCAAGTCAACAGTAGCTTCTGTTATGGGTGTATGTATCTATACATATCATTTGGCCAGAATTCCTGGGAATACTTTATGTTCTTAGATCTGTTAGAGGTCAGAGATACATTTTTGGATCATATTCTTTTCTTGCTCCAGGTGATAGTGACCTCCAGTGGCAGTAGTCCCTTGAAATAGGGTTTTCTGACTTCAAAAATTTCCCAAGAAAAAGTTAGAGGGTTTATTTTTTCCCTTTGTTAAGATACAGCCTATCACAGCATTGAAAGGATGGTGAATTAAATATTATTTCTGCAAACTAGAGATGACTAAATATGAGTTCCAGTGGCAAACTCACAGCATGGTATATGGGTTGAGATCGGATTTGCAGATCACAAAAGCAAGCAGGTTCATAGTCGAGTGGTTACTAAGATCCCTGTAGTTGCGTAACTCCTGGGGCACCTCGGGGAAAACTTGGACCGTAACAAGTAACTCGTAGGGATACAGTCCATGCAAGTAGGTGTTACTCAGCTGTAGCTTGCAGGGAGAGAAAGGAGCACAGAGCTGGTGCAAGGGGCAGTACTAAACGAGCAAGGTGCATCTAGGATTCAGGAAGCAGGGGGAAGCAAGGACCAGAATGTACAGAGAGGAGAGAGAAGAAGTTCACGTCTTCCTGACTCATACAATGTTTAGGAGACCATCTTCGGAAGAGGAGAGGCAGCAAAGCAGAGCTCAAATAGAGAGAAGCCACAGCTAAGGATGAGCCACTGAATTGTAGAAGTGTCTGTAGAGAGGAGGAAAATTAAATGTGTGTGTAACCTAAAACACAGTTCTTATCAGATGGAATAAGAATTACAGTTGAGATTGTATCCTCTTCAGTTTCTTTTTGCTGAACTACTGTCACAGTTCAGGAAAGCATTTGTATAAATCTGCTTATCAGTGTGCCTTTTACTGTAGGCACAATTTCTCTGCTTTACTAGTTAGTCATACTCAGATGTGTGTGTTTGGACAGTGGCATTTCTTTTTATGTGTTTTGGTAGTTTTAAGTGGTTTGCCTTTATATTTGTGAAATGACTTGAATTTAATCTTTAATATGTATTTATTTTATATTGCCTTTAAATTTATTTAGTTGCATTGTACTACGGTTGGGAGAATTTTACAGCCATGTAGTGGCAAGAGTAAGAAAGGTTTAATTAAACTCTGAATTTGTTTGCATTGCTACTCATGAGGTAGTTGATTAATAGTTTCTTTCCAAGGTGTCCTTATCACAAATCCATCCGTTGTTCTTCCTCTTCTGCTCATCCAACTCTCCTTTTTCCCTCCCTTTACCAAATGATTTAACACATGGCTGAAACCATTTTGTCTTTCAGTGTTCGTGATCTATACTAGGGACCTCATTATGTCCAACATAAAATGGTATTACTGGCATATTTTATGGTTGTCTGTAAAAGTGCTGTGATATTTTAATTGCAATCTAGCTATTAATGAGAAAGATCTATAAACTTTTTAGGGATGAGTGATACATTTGGCATTTTCAACCCAAGCAGTATGTCTTTATATATACTGTTTTCTAGTATTATCTGCGAAGAAGAAAAATCTCTCTACTTAAATAGTTTTGTTGGCTTCATATAAATACTGACACAATAGAAGTAGGAAACACTACATATTTTGAAGTAATGGGACTGCAGTCAGAATCTCACCTTTCTGTATTTTCTGTGTTGGGTTATAATACTTCCACTTAAAGGAAATCTTATTACTTTGAGGAGTCAGGTATCTTTACCCCGAGTATTTCTTTTTGCACATCATCATTATATGTGGAGATTAGCTGGAGAGGAAAACATGTCAGAATACCTACACCTCAACAAACTGTCCTGGATTGCTAGGTTGGACCTCAGGAAAATATCTACTAGTCCAGCTGTGAGTTTCTTATTTAACAGCCCAGGTGCACCTAGGAAACGGCTCAAAGCAGTTCAAACATCTAAGACAACAAACAACTCTGCTCTCAGAAACAACAACATTTAGGCAGTCTGTTTTAGTTTCCAATCCTTTAAGATGCTCAGAAAAGAAAATAGTCTCTCAAGTAAGCAAACTGGAATTTGAACTATTAGGGCTGTATATCAGAGCTCTGATTGTGCCCCATGTTGGGCAACAATAAATGTTGTTTTCAACCACTGTTTAAAATGTGGTATCAATACATGTGGTACAGTCTCTGACTAGGTCAGTTTCCTAATGTCCTCGTAGTTCATTTCAGAGCTTAGCCTGATTATTGCATTTCTCTGGTCCCTTTCTAGCATTCTTATATATTCTAGCATTCAAATATAAATGTGAAAGTTCAGTGGAGGATTTCAAGCCCTTACAAAATGTGCTAGCACTATCTGTGTGCTTTGAACTACTTTAGCGGTAGGGACAGAGCATTTCCCCTTCTCTGTTGTGATGAAAAGCTCCTGGAGGTGGTGCTGTTAAACAATCACATGGTTCTAGGATGTTTATGCGTCAGGCCACTCAACTAAAGCAATAGTGCAGCACTGCTGATTTTACATCAGATGAGTTGAATCGGCTTCCAGTACGCACCAGCAGATGCCTGGGAGGGTTGGTTTCTTTGTAAATGCATTTGGAACTGTCAGATAGACTAGGAGTTTGAACCTTTCTAGTTCAGAGGAGCTTATGGTAGTCTTCAGTAGCATGTTAAGATTTCTCATCATATGGCTGCATGAAAGACTAGCTGTTGCTTCTGAAAAAGGATTAACAAAGGCAAAACTGTGTGTGTGGGATGTATTCAGAGATCCAGTCATGGATGTGATTCCTTGTGTACAGACAAAGAGTCTGAATTATCTCTTTGAATTATCTCTGTTAACAGTGAATGAAATTTAGTAACTCTCCACACTTTCCTCCTGTACTACTAGAGGGCTTTTGCTAATGTTAGCCACCAGAAAGTATTTATTCAACATCAAAATTCTGTTTTTAAAACTATGAAGTTGAATCACATTGCATAACTGAAAAGTAGTCTGTTACATTTTGAGTTAAGAAAATAATAGCACCCTGTTTGGGATTGCTAAAATACACACTACTTCCCAGATAGCATTTGGATAATTAATCTGAGGTGTCAAAAGATAAAAGCAATATGATGGATTTTGGAAATTATGCTTGACAGTAAGGAGCTTACCTATGCTGATGTCTTGTTTAACTTGCAAGGCTATCTGAGTTATGTGGACTCTTTTTTTCTTGGAAGGTATGTGCAGTTAGACCATGCCTGCTTCTGGCATCAGAGGATGTAAAGATGACATGCCTGTGAAGTGCTTGCTTAATTGCTAACTCATAATGGAAATATCTGCTTCTGTTCTGTTCCTGACACTTGTCCTCATGACCCACGGTTAAGTACTAGACTGTCACATAAAGATATTCTTCCCTTCTTAATGCCTTCTGATTATCACTTAAGGTATGCCGTAATTGGAATAGTCTTGGCTTTACATAGCTTTCTCTTGTTACAGCACCTCAGTAGTTAGATGAAAGGAAGGGAGGAAAAAAAAAAAAAAGATATGAATACCTAAAGCAAACTTTCATATATAACATTCAAAGACATGAAGGAGAAGCTGCATCTTAGAAACTAGGAAACACAATTCAGACTATTCTGTAAATCTCACACTGTTTGCTGACTTATCTGGTGTATTGTTTTCTTTATTACTTTATTTTAAAATAAATTTGATTTCCATATGTCTTTGGGTTACAAGCACCAGGTCTTTGATATATATATTTTTTAATTTGTTTGTTTGTTTTCCCCATTCTTTGTTACATCTGGTATTTGTAAACTGTTCTATGATGCATGAATAGGCAGAGTTCAAGCACTGAAACATTACAGAAATGTCTTAACAGTTGGTATTAATGTCATTAAAGCTCTTTTGATAGAAGCAATATTCACTTGATCTTTTGGTGGAAGCAGCATTCACTTGCTTATGTCTTAGAGGGTAACTCACTCCTGAGAGAGTTCACGAAGGCAGACTGAGTAGAAACTCTATTTCTTGAGGCTTTTTATGCTGGGGAACTTAGTTAATGTGAAGAGTAGGAGTGTGAACCAAAACCAAGCCCTAATAAAAGTAGCAGCTAATATAAGCAGGATAGGAGAATAGCATCAGGCCTTTTGGGAGAGCAAGAGGTGGATGCTTGGCCCTGCGATAACTTGAGAAAATAATATTCCTGCTCTGAACTCCACTTAAGTGTTCTAGAGGAGCTATCTGCCTGAAGTCTATGTCTCTGCAAGGACAAAAGTGGTTCTTCCTGAAATCTTTGTTGAATCTTGTTGCATGTAAAATCCAGTAACTATGCTCAAATCTCTAAGCTGAGCTTTCAATCTTCAGTGCGACTACTGCACTGAAAGAGGTGCTTGTCAGAAATTGCCATTTTATGTATGTATTCTCCAGCATGCAGAGCTACCAGTGCTGAAACAGGATCAAACAGTACTTGCAGCCTGTTAACTGTAGGCAGCTGTTGCATTTACATATAGGTGTATTCCTATTAAAATAACATGCACTTTCTAGATGGAACTGACCTCTAGAAAAAAATCCCTCCTGAGAGGCAGAAATTGTTTAATTGAACATAATCTGTGTTTGACCAGTAAATCAGATTCACAGATGTTTTATTCAATACAAGATTATTAACTACTGAAATATCAGACAGGAGGTCTGGTATCTAGGAATGCCTTCTTTAAGAAAATGAGTAGTAGCCTGGTGTTTGAAATTACTGGTTATTGGCAGTTTGCACTAGAAGGAGCCAGTCTTTAGGATATTTTGCTTTAATGAAATACAGTTTCCAGGGGGGTAGATCAGAGTAGAAACTGAAACATGTAGGTGAATAGGTGCAGAAACTGAAACATTTTGGTGCATGTTTCTCTCAGGTTCACTGTATTCCTGTTAGAAGAGGCAGGGAAGCAGTTGTCTGAGCAGTGCCTGGTGCCTTGACAGTAGAATGACTACCTCTGTGACTGTGACATCCATTGGTGTAGAGAGCCAGCGGTTGACCCATCCACCTGGAAGTGTTTCTCTTCATCCTCTGTGTGGATGGCAAGGAGCTGCCGGTGTCATTCAGGGGGTGATCCCAGAACTGTCATCTTGTCCCCAAAGCTGTAAAGTTGGACTGTTGCCCATCTTCATAGGCAAAGCTCGGCGTTATCCAGTATGCTTCCAGAATACATTAGCATAGACACTGGAGGTGGTAGAGCATCACATTGCACTTGAACACAACTGTAGTATTTTTAACAGTTACTCCTTTATAAAGAACAGTATAAAACTGTTATTGCTGAGTTTTTAAACAGATTGTCTCTTACTGCAATGAAACAGATAGATACTTTTCAGTGATTTATCCCATATGGTTGGAGTACAACATGAACAGCACCATATTACCCTTGGAAGTGTTTACAGGTCTGATTGAAAGATGTTAAGCTAGGAAAGTGTTAGAAACAGTAGCAACTGTAAAAATAAATATATAGATCCTTGGCACTGCTGCTTATTATTAAAAAAAATAAGTTACTACGTCAGCGTAAAGAAGATCTATATGTGGTGTAGGGATTTGTAATGCTGAGCTGGTGTTGGCAGTATGTTAGCAGTGCCTGTCTCTGGGAAACTCTGACTATGTGTCCCTAGAATTTATGGGAAAGGATAAACTTGAGGCGGGATAGAAAGGAAAACTTGGAAATAGTGTACTTTTTTTCCCCCTACTAAAAACACAGGAAGCAAAGGCAATGCCAAAGAGTTTCCCAATTATGACTTCAGCAACTGTGGCCATTCAAAAGTCCACTTCATATTAAAGTTATTTGTGAGTTCCAGGTTGAAAGACTAATGTGTTTGCTTTTCTAAAACGTGTTCTTTCTTTTTCTTGCATTGCTGCGAGCCAGTTCACCACAGCTCAGGATTGTAATTGGCATATTTGATCCTTTGGCTGGTGGAGACTTACTGCAGAAGTGACAGTAATGGCTTTCAGGGAGAATGGAGCCAGCCGATGCACACAGCTGTCAGAGTCTGGGAGCAGAAGCTGCTTTCACTCTGGAGGGATTACATGACCACCTTTGCAGCCAAAAGGGAAGTAACCAAGGGCAAGACTAAGACTCTAGCGATGAAAGAGTATGGTATCACAAATTCTGGCCTTTTAGTAGTGCTTAGTCTTTAGAGAAGATTGAGAGATGTTTGTGAAATGAAGTAACTTGTTTGCACTTTTTTTTTTTAATTTGTGGTCTGAGTTAATTATGTGGAAAATAAAGATCGATTCTGAACCCTCCATTGTCACATGCAGCCTGTATATGGTCACACATCGGAGAGTATCAAATGAACATGCAGGGTTTAACTTCTGAACCCTTGCACTTGTGAAGCCTGGGACCCAGAAAGATGCTTCAGGTTAGGCAGTTAATTTTTGATGTGGAGTGAGTGAGAATCAGGCACTTCAGTTGACCATTCAGATGCTGAGCAGGGAGCAACTTCATGGTAGTAGATAATTTACTATATATCTGCAACTCTGCTTGTTTATGAATATCAGCTATTGTGCTGTATGATAGAATTATTTGGGTGCAAGATGTAGTGTGCTAATAAATCTTTTGTGTGATGTCCTGGTGTTTAGAACACATTCCAAAATGGATAGAATTGAGTTCAGGGTTAGTCGGAGAGGGTTCAGTCTCCTTGTCTGTTCCTGAAGTGCCTGGAGGCTACATAGAAGCAGTTCAGAGTTAAGGCGTATTCTGTCTCCTGTCGAAGCAGAAGGAATGCCAAAGTCATGGGTTATAGAAGTATCTGGGGAACTGGCCCAAAGCAGAAGAGACCTACCTAGCTTCTGATCTTTGGTTCCTGGACTGTTCATGTATTTTCCATGATGTGGTACCTGATATTAATTACGTCAAGGGTATTAGCAGGAGTATTAATGGGACAGTGGAAAAGTAATAGGCTCACAGTTTGCATACTAGTGATGGTTTTAAAAGTTCTGTTTGAGATAACGAGCACCTCAAATGTCCAGTAGGATTTTTTTAGTTAAAATAGAGTCATTAGCAGTGAAAAATTTAAAGAAAAACAGCAGTATGCTCCATTTTTCAATGGAAGCAAAAAAGTTAATCTCCTTTCTTTTTCTTGTGTTCTGTCTTTCAGTCTAGCTTCCCCCCCCCACTACCCTTTTCAAGGGAAATAGAAGAGGGGGAAAGGAAAATCCTATTATGTCTACAGAATTTAAAATAAATGTGCAAGAAAATTTAAATTAAGAAAATAATGTTTTCTGAACATAGTAAAACTTTGCGCCATAATTAAGATGAAGGTCCTGGTGACTTGGTGTTGTCTTAAGCTTGGTTGAACTTGGTAGAGAAAGGAGGCTTCTTTGCTTGCAAGTGGAGACGTTTTTGGGAAGAGAACACGGGGTTAACAGTCAGTTGGATGCTGTTTCCTTGTAGATACGTCTGTGTCCTTGTGGAGTTTACCTGGAGCAGTTCTTGCCCTGCCAGCAATCATTCCTATGCAGAGTCAGGCTCATGATTTATAGGCCTGTTTGAGTGAAGGCCGTGTTCACTCCAAGCACAGCCACTTGTTTCAACTCAGTTTTTGACCACTTCAGAAGGATGTTGTTTTGGAGAGGCAAATATGCAAACCTGCTATTGGTGACAGTTTTTCCTTGCAGATTTTGTGTTCTACATGTCTTCTTGTTCTTGCTCTTTCCCTGTTCCCTGTATTCAGTTTACACATTCATTTGTTAAATGTGGTGCCCAAAGCTTAATTTTTTATATTCCAGCTAAGGCCTTATTGCAGAAAATATTCAAGGCTTTACAAATCATCACATCATCTTTATTGAGGCCCATATTAATTAAAGTATCATTCCAGCATATAGCCTTATAAGGTGCCATGACAATGTATGTACTTTTACTTGCTGGCTATGGTAATGTGACAGGAAGCCTCAAACTCAACATGCTCTGTACATCTCACTAGATGTACTACAATGGTACAGAACTTTTTTTTTTACTGCAGGAACAAACAGTGCTTCTCTTTTTTCCATTCCTGCATGATTGAATGTATATGGTGCATACCCTTTTTGCTTGGCTAGAAATATCAAACATCCTTCATTTTGATAAGGAGCTGGCAGTAAGCTCCTTTGCTACATTTTAAAGCAAAGAGGGAGACTTAGTGTTAGTAATATGGGTCACTGTGTACATGTTCTTGTAGTTGCTACACTGGCATCCTGATCTGACTTTGCCTTTTAGCTACAGTGCAGGTTTCTGTGTGGGTTCTGTCACATCTAATATTGCCTACAAGGATAGCTGAATTCATTATGCTACTTTTACCTCTCTCCTCATTCGTACCTGTGGTAACCTCTATTCTCCAGGTCAAATGGCTGAATTTTTTGAAGTCTTCTATTTTTGTCTCTGGACTTAAAGACATTTGAAAGTTTCTGTAGATCTTTGCTATTGAAAGCCAAAACCTTGTCTGGCTTTGGACAGCTCTGGAAAGGTTACAGACTGCTTAAACCTAGGCAAGAGACTGGTGTTAACAGTTCATTTTGTTAATCAGGCTAGCCTGAAGGTGAGCCTATTCATCAATTTGTTTCTGCTATCTGAAAGATCTTGGCAGTAAGTTATTTGGGCCTTACATAAGTAAGTGATATGTGATCCACACTTGTATAAGACTAAGTCAAGACAGATATGGCTGATATATCTTTTCTTTGGACCTCTGCCTTCAATTAAATGCGATGGATAACGAGCTGTTGAGGAGTTAATGTGTACTACTAATTCACAGCAGCTCTAAGCATCAGACACTAAGATGTTGATTGCTGAGTTTAAGAATGACTGAAATTGCTGTAATCTAACTGCAAATTGTAGATGTTTCTTGCACACATTGCACATACATGTGGAGTGGGTTTAACTTTGAACAGCAAATGTTTGACAGTCTAGAGAGGCTGAGGCTAGAACTAAAATCTGCAGAGACAGAAGGGCTTAGGGTTATAGAATATGGCTTTATTTACACGCAACTGTGCTTTGTATGATTTTTTTTCTATTGCTTATCTGGTTTCACACTATCAACAGTGGAGTTGTGCAGAACACATACAATAATGACAGGCTGGGTGATTTCTACATGACCGTCTGGTTTAAAGCTGCTTTTTGATTTAGTCTGACAAGGGATCATGAAACACAGTGATCATCAGAGGATGTTGCCTAGCTCCTATAATGCTGGAAGCAACAGGCTTGACAGGCTTGAATGTTCTTAGGTGATAGAAACAATATAATTAAATTCCTGTAGCTTATGTGTAAAAGGACGAGAAAGAGTGTCCTAAGCATTCTGAGATCTGGGTCTCTGTAGTATTGCTTGAGATTCACTCGCAGGGAATTTTCTTCCTCTGAGAGGAATTGTATTAGTTAAGGTAAATGGTTTCTTATTTCTCCTTTTGCCTTTTTCTCATCGGGGACTGTTCTTGTGTTTTATTTGACTTGGAGGGTCACCAGTATTCTTTCAGCTTCTAAAGAAAGATTAGTTGTCAGTTATCACCTCTTTACCATGGCTGGCAGAACATTCAGTCTCCTACTTCAGCTGCTTCTGTTGCCTGCTCTCCAGCCCCACTGCACTTTCAGGAGAAGATGATAGTGGCAACTTCTCAGACCAGCTCCAAGTGCACATTAACTTCTTTGTAATGTTGTATGGCATTTCCTTAGCCTTCTTTTTCCTTGGTCTTCAGAAATCCTATGATATATGAAGAGGCTTCCAATATTATCATCAAGAATTGGTTCAAGGGCTATATCCTGATTTCAACTGGAACAATTTCCTTCCTAGTAGCTGGTACAGAATAATATTGGTAACACAGTGATATTGTCGTTGTTGCTAAGTAGTGCTTATCCAAAATCAAGGATTTTTCAGTTTACTGAGCTCTGCCAACAAGCAGATGCTCATGTGGGTGTGCGCCAGGTGACCCCGAAAGTTAAAGGGATTTTCCTTGCCATAGAATGTCACGCTGGATACACGAAGTGGGGGGAGTGTGCGAGAGAGCCATTGTGTGCTGCATAGTTGCCAGATAAGATATTTAATGGCCACAGCTGTAATTGCTTTAATTTCTCTTCATGAAGTCCCTTTGTTTTGTTTGTACCTTGTCAGCTGTAAGAGGGGTCAAGCCATTTGCACAGCTGTCAGTGTTTTATTTGTTCTTTACCTATCAGCTGCTTCTTACTAACCTTGTTTGAGTTTTGTGTATTTACTGACAGTAAATTTACTGATGGGGGGGAGGTGGTTGCACAGAAGAAACTAGCAAAGGGCAAAATGAGTGATGCAAGCCTAACACAGAATTGATAATCTGGAGAAGAGCAACAATGGATTCCATCTGAGAAAACAAGGTTTTGATTTTTCTCTCTACTTGTGTCAATATGATCTTAGTCATAGTTGTTATACAAAATTAGAAAATAGCAATGTAATAAGAATCCAATATTAAGAATCCAATTCCCAGTATAAATAAAATGAAAATCTGGTAATATTTTCTCAGCTCAAGCATCTGGCAAAATTTTATCGCCTGTAGCAGTGCTGGTGAGGGTGGAGGAAATCATGTTATCTAAACTAGGGAACGAAAGCATCTGGCTGGTCCTTTACGTTTTGGTCCTTTCTTAATAAGCCATTTGATTGAGTTTGTTGACAAATTCTCATAAAGTTTGAGATGCCTTTAGAGTATTTATCTTCTTGATCCACTGTTTGCATTTAGCTCTGTTTTTAAAGTTTTTTTTCTAGCAAGGCCTTTGCATAGTGTTTGTATGGTCTCATGGACTTTTGGGTTTGTTGTTTTTGTGTTGTTTTGGTTTTTTTTCAGACTGCTTTATATGTCAAACTAACAAGATTCTATCCCATCTTTTTGGTTAATCTAATTTGGAATACATTTTTATTCCTAAAAATCCCCCCAGAGGAAAGAAGATTGTTGAACAATTAAATTCAGAAGAATTGAATTCATGTCACTTCCTCCAACTGCAAGGTAATTACCTTGTTAATAATAAACAGTTAATAAAGCAGTTAAAAATAAATTATAGTCCCAATGATTCTACATATTAAGAAATTTGTCTGACTGATTGATCAGTAATTAGGGTAATAGATGTTTCTGCATTTCAAATTTTTCTGCCTTGCCACAAGTATTTTATTAGAGGTTATAGCCTCAGTGAAAGAAGTGACTCTTCTAATGTTTCCATAGCACACAGGCTAGGAGAGAAGAGACAAATGATGACAAAAAGTAAAGGTAAAGTACAGTAGTCTAGAATCTGCAGTAGTGAATACTGTGTGTTGAAACAATTCAGACTTAAGCATGCAAAATAAATATTTTTAGATTGCAGTTACAAATCGAGAAGGATACATTGAGTTGTTTGTTATCCTCTCAGTACAGGACAAACCGTGCTACAAGAAAAGCCCAATTGAAGTTGACAGATCAGAGGAGGTGATGGGAAATGGTTTAGAGGAGCTTCCTTTGGCCACAGATTCTACAGGAATATGTGCAGAACTGGGGAGTTAACTGCAAAAGATTTTGCCTCAAAAACATGTCTAATTTCATTTTTGAAACCATTCCAGTGGCGGTGAAACTGTCTTGTATCTGTGTATTATTTAACCCCAGGAGGGTTTCATAATGGACATCAGAATAGATGAGTTGTGACAGACACTTCCTCAAGTCTGCAGTAGCCATTCACACTCGGGGATCTAGTGACCATCACAATTGCAGTGAGCTCATGAATCTTACCCAGAAACCTGAAAAGAAATAACATTTAGTCACAGTGATAAGATTGGATCATTGTGCAAACTTTTCATACTTAACCCCAAATATATCAGTTTAAATGTAGACTATCTTCACATTAGACACAGTAGCAATATTTGACAGGGGGAAAATCATTTTTAGAAATCGCACCTTACAGCCCAGAATCCTGTGGGCAGATTAGATAAGCTGTGAGTATATATTGCATTTGCTTAGTTGTTGTTTTTAAATTGATCTTACACTAGAGGTTTTGCCAAATAGACGACTTCTCAAGTCTCTGGCTATGCTTGTTTCTTTCCTTGAGATGCTTATTATGCTTTTCGTTTTGTCACTGATGTTATATATGTGTTGACATTTCTCTGGTATTTGATGATTTGGTGTATGGGTTGGTTCTCTTTCATGTTGCCATTTTCACCACATCTTACTAAAAAAGTGTATAATTTTGCCAGAATATTGCCTAATTCTGGACACTGTGATTTTCAATCAGCTGGTAGTAATGGATATGTTCCTTCCTTTTATGATTTTTAAAATTCTCTTACATATATTTCCTTTCTCCATTGTCCAATTTCATGAAATTTTTTTGAAATCAAAATCTTCCCATGGTTTTGGTCACCAAAGGGTTGATGTCCTATATGGAAAGGGGTTTTCCTAAGTATTCTCAAATCATTTATCTTTTTTCTGTATAAATTACTTGCTGTCTTCACTGTTTCCAGTGAGCAGTATGCTGTGACAGAGCCCTTTTCTCCAGTTCATCATGAGATTGATTACTCTGGGTGTCCAAGGGACTGCTTGTGTCTCTAGGCGTAAATTCTGCCCTGCATTTTCTCATGCTGCTGCTTTTGGCACTGTGCTGCAGCAGTAAGTAATAGCATTGGGCAGGGCTTGGCATGTCACGCATGTAGCCGTGTGTCGCAATAAATGGCTTTATAGAAGCCACTGATATAATCCACAAGGTGGAATTTTTGCTTTGTGAAATTTCTTTCTGAGACGGAAATCTGGCCTTTGTGTCTGGCCTGAAATGCAAAACATAAGGCTACCAGTGTCTGTCGTATCTCTTAGGAAGTCAGAGGAAAACCAGCAAAGCTTCATTCAGTTTTAAACAATGGGTAACTTTTTATTCTGCCATTATAATTATTATTTACAGTGATAGCAGTGTAAGAAAATAAGATTGTGGTGAAAAAAATAGAAAAGCTTTATCAATTTTCTTATTGTTATACAGTTTGCAAAAGCTTACATTGGAGTGTCTCTGCATATGCTTTGGCACTCCACTTATGTTATCTAGGGCTCATTAGTATGTCATTGTCCCTCAGTCAGGCTTCAAATTAGATTCAAATATAAGGCAGCATATGCTTCCCAGAAAGTAAGAGCTGTGCAGAGGACTTGGTACAGTCATGTGGAAAGAGATTGCATTTCCAGGATTTGGGGGTCTGAAGAACTGTAGTTAGATGACAGTCGAATATAATTCTGGTGTTAGGTATGCTCTTTGCTACTCACACCCTGATTTCAGACGTGTTCATGTGTCTCTCAGACTTTGTCACCAAGATCTGTGATTGCTTATGACAACAGCTGGTAACTGCTGTCCTAATACAATTTACTCTGGTTAAAAGAAAGAGGCATGCTTCTTTTGCTCTTTTTATTTTCATTTTCCATTGGAAAACGACATGAACATTTGTATGAACATAGTTTTACTGCAGTTCCCAGGTTTAGTGAAGAACAGCCAAGCCAAGTCTTTGCTGATGAAGGGTTCACTTTTGTGTTCTCATGATTCATTTCACTTAAGAGTTTATCTCCTAGAAGATAGAACGCCAGTGTTCTAAACGTCAAGAACATTGCAGGCCTGTAACTCTTACATGTGGAGATTACAAATTGGGAAATCGCTTAGTTTTATATTCAAGAATTTATGTTATTTTCATAAAATAATTGAATATAACAATGTTATATTCAACACTCCTCAATGTTATATTCAAGCTAGACAAAGGAATGGGGAGATTTCTCACTGGAAGTCTTTTAGATACTTGACCAACTGAAGATGAGGGAAAAAAAACCAGTAAGTGTGTGGTTATTTGCTACATAAATTGTTTCCGGTAGTGCATAAGGAGTTCTGAGTTTAAGGTTAATGATGATGGTAGAGTAAAAGTATCATAGCAGGGGTGTCCAAAAAGGATAAGAGAGCAACCAAATCACTTAGATGTGAAGGTAAATCAGTGTTGTACAAAGTTCTTAGTCATGTTGACAATGGTGGGTTTTTGGTAACTAATCTTTAGATGGTTTTTTTGGTCTATTTTTAGCTGTTTGGCTATATACTGGAAAGTATGGAATAGGCTTTCTCTCGGCTGCGTCTTGCCTGTATGGTAACAGACTAGCAACTGGTAAGTACCATAAGCCTGTGAATTGCTGCTCTGGCTGAGGCTAACAAAATATGTAATGTCAGACAACTGGATCTAGCTGGACACAGATTTTCCTTGCAGTGCTCACAACAATACCCTTGAAAAAGTTTTTGGCTGTCATTGTGCATTAGAGAGAGATAACTGACACATTTTCAGCTCTTTTTTTAATAGCTACACCGTGATTTCATTGCCATTGTGCAAGTTCAGCTGGTGCTGCTTGGTTCTGTTCACTGAGTAGTGACAGGGCTGCAGCTGCTTATTTTTTAAATCAAACTATTTCATTGCTGCTAGGGCAGAAGTCGTCATGACTCCCACAATGAGAGAGCAAGTCTGAATGTCTTTTTGTCCAGTAAAACATATTTGAAAAATATCTTATGCTTTGAATTTTTAGTACTGATTAAAAGAAATGAGAGTTCTGAGGCTGATTTGTCAGTCAATCTTAACTTGGAAAAAAAGGAATGTGGCAAGAAACAGGAAGCCCTCTTTTATGGAACTGCCTTTAATATGAGGACCAATTGACTTCTTGTCATTTTCTTTGAAATAGAGGGTTTGTCTGAAGCACTACTTTCCCTATTCAGATTGTTTCATTAAAGAGTGTAGAAAGGAGTTGATGAACTGAGCAACAAACTTCAAATGTGTTTGGATAGCCAAAGAGCTTACTAGCTCTAGAACGCCTTCCTAGCCACATCTGTTGGCAGCGGACGCAGCAGAGTTGTGTAAGGAGAGGAGGTGGAAATGAACCTCGCTCACATACTGCTGGTCATAGAGACTGGTAGATCTGATGTTAGTCCAGTCCAGCATATGATACGGCACAGGCCTCTATTTTTTTCTTTCTTCACACCCAGTCATAGTCCTAGGACTTCAGTAGTGTAGTTTTATTGTAAATAGCTTAGTTGTTTCTGGTCCATGACTTTGCTACTAAATGTAGGTAGCCTTTTCCTGATGCATTGAGAGGGAGTGTCACCTTTGCTGTTGGGGAGGATCTTCTGCTGCTTTCTAACCACTTAAAATTTTTAATCAGTTAGTATTTGTATCCTGTTGTACCTGTGATCACACTTTGGTTAGTCGATTTATTTCCCCTGTCCTTTGCACTTAGTTTTCTCTTCATATTCCTACCTTCAGTTCACTTTGTGGCAGAGGGAAATACGTTTACAAAAGAGGGATTTCTTCATACTTAAGTTGTTCTTTTCTGCTTTAACCCATGTCGATCATAGTGAGCCTCTCTGGCTCTCTGAACAGTTTGTAAGGATGTGTGTGCAGCACATAGAATGAGACTTTTGCCTTGTAAATCATCTCCCAGGTTGCTATTCCTTCTAACATTGGTGGTTGTTGTGAACGACAGGAGAGAGGGGGGCATGCAGTATTTGCTAATGAAAGTGCACTAAACATGGTGAATTTGTGATGTTAGAGCGTATGGAAGTTCATCATCTGTTGTGTTCAAGAGCATTACTTATTGACGCTTCCTTGTGAAATGTCTACAATTTAATTCAATGAAACAGGGAAAACAAATCATTTTGCTGCTTTTTGCTTGCTTATACAGTCAGTTGGACTCCTCTGAAGTATCAGGGTACACCTAGCAGTAAAAATGTTATCTCATAGAAAACCCTCCCAGTCTCTCATATTTCTTTCTCACCAAACAGATTTTTTCACAATATGAGTAGGTTTTAAGTTCAGTGTTTCTGTGGAGATTGCTTGGGAGGAGACAGAACACTAAAAACTGTAGCTAAAAATACAATTTTTCTGTAGCTGTCATAACAACATTTGGGCTAATTGATTCTCAGTAGAATAAGGACATCTAGTATATAGTGAGAAATATTCATGAAGGAATCTGTGAAAACCTAGATCTGCCTTACTCTCCCAATAAATCAAGAAAAATCATTAGAGTCCTCTACTTAAGAAGAATTAAAAATAAACCATAATTAGAGATTCTTTTCATTCTAGTTTGAGGACAATTGGAATTTCTTTAACTGTCAGTGAATATAGATTTGGCAGAACTCCAGTTCCATCAGGGTTTTTTTTTTCTGTGTATGCCCTGGGAGAAGGTCAGAGGAGTTTAGAGACTGTAGATGAAAGGCAGAATTGCAGTACAAGAGGAGAATTTCAAAAAGAAAGGCTTTATGAGGGAGAACATAGGGGCTGTCCGTGAGGTTACTTGTTTAGGACATGGTATGATTGAGACATAGGTTGACTTCAGAAAGGTGGATTTAAGGCAATAATAAAGCATCACACTGTGTGACATGAGGAGATATTGGCATGTTCCACAGACTTAGCAAACTGAGTGTGGTTTGGCAGATGTCATACAACTCAGTTTCTTTGTGATTCCCAAAGTTGTTTTGGTGCAGAACTGTGTACTTGTTGAAGGTGAACATAGAGTTGTTGTAGCTGTTTCAGGCTCTGGAAGGAGTCATCCACTACATGAAGCCAAAACATAAAGACCTCGATGGCAGATTTTGGGTTGCAGAAGAGAACTGAAATCATCAGGATTTTCCAAGTGAGCTACAAAGCAGCGTACCTCTTTCTTACAGTGTGACCCTATGAATGAACAAAGTGATTCCTAAAGGGGTTGATTTGGACCATCCAAATCTCCTCAGCTGCCATATTAGGGGCATTGGCCTTCCTGAATTTGCAGCTGTGCTTGCTGATGGAGAAGCATAGCAGCAGGGATAAAGTAGAAACTTTAAATGGAAGTTGAAGATAATGAGGATAATTGGACTATTTATTTGCTCTGAAAGTCATGTAGATTCCAAGATCTTGTTTGTTTTCTTCTTGGAAACAGAGTAACATTTCTGAATCCCTCAAAAGCCTCCTTTTTCTGTGTCCTCAAAGACTCCTCATAACTAACTTGATAATGCAACTGGTGATAATTTTTTGTTTTGTTTTTCCTGAAAAACCCAAGTATTTTGAGTGCTTGGCTGCAGTCAGGATTGCTCCTTAGTTACAAGAACTAGAGCATTTCTGCCCATAGCAAAAATGGCAAACCTGTCTTCAAAGGATCCTGCTGGTTTTCGTTTGCTGCTTCAGTCCTTGAAAGAAGTGTTAGCGGGTAGTGCCCGGTATGAGTTCCTCCTTTCTTAGATCTTGAATATCTTAGTATCATACATTTTGTGCTACCAGCATCATTATGTTGTTGAGGTTCCTAAACTTGTCTGTTCCTGTTGGTGCTGTGCCCCCCCACCCCACTGCAGGCAGCTGTTGGTACAGGTTTTCAATTCAGGGGAGGCTTACAGCTGCTGCTACTGCTATGTCGCTGAGTATGGTCATGAAATATTGTTTGGCCGGTGGGTCAGTGAATGCAGAAAGCATTGTGAATTGATCACAGTTCTGGAACATCTGTAAAGAAGTATCCTTCTGCTTGTATGAGTGAAAACCCTACGTAAGACTGTAATTTCTGGCAGGCAGAATGGCAACCTGCATGTGTGATTCAACTTGGCTGTTCTTTTACAAGGGTGCACAGTCTTGGAAATGGTCCTTACCTAGTGCATGTCAACACCAATGAGCTGGCAGCTCATTTTAATGTGCTGCATCGAAGTGCTTATTATGAGTAAATAGCAAACATCTCCAGTAACGATATAATTAATTTTTCCACTATAATAAGACCTTTAATTCCCAAAGCATGCAATGATTTTGTTTTATTCATGCAAATCATGCTTTCCGCAGTCAAATAATTTTTCTTCATTTGTCTTGTGACTACTTCCTTTATCCACCATGGACGTGTTTACGTGCCAGTTACGGCACTACCTCCCTGGGGAGGCTAATACTTTAAGCTTTAGTTAATGTTTCATTTCACTGTATTTTGGAGTTTACCACAAGCATGCCTGCAGTCTCTCTGCCTGGTTATATTGATCCAGTGCCAAACTCCTTGCAGCTCTTGGCTTAGTGCCATTGCTTTATGAAACAAAATATTACATGGGACGCTTTCCCTACCCGTGGCAGAGCCAGTGTCAGCCCGTTGCAGGCTAAGGCCGGTGTTTATGCACCTTTAACTTTGATGACCAGTCATTCAAGATAAGTTAGAGACTGCAGCTGACTTATTTGGATTAGCAACTGTAAATTTATAGTCTAAATTGTCTTAACCAGTGATTTCAAATAGGAGTGTTTGCTGAAATGAATTCTGAGACTGAAAGCTGCATTGACGCAAAGGGTGCAGCAGAGACCCACTCTCCAGGCCGAGCTCCTGTCCCGGGACACACGCTGAGATGTGTAACTGATAGGTGAACTAATTCTGCCTTTTACCTTTAACAGAAGAGGATTCTGTTTTTCTGGATGCTCCTAGGAGTTAGTATAAAGCTCGTCACTGGGTGTCACTGTTCCACCACAGGAATCGGGGTGGAAGTGGATTTCTCTGGCCTCGAATTACAAAGGCCTGAAAGGCAGGTGTGGTTAAGTACAAGTGGCAGGGGCACTACTGTCGGTGTGAGTGTGGCACGTATTACATGTAAAGAATACACTAACAGGGCATCTGCATTGTCTGCAGTAGTGCAGTGCTTATATTTGACTGCGTATTTGAGAATTAACAAAGTGATCTTTTTCTCTGTTCTTTGCAGGATGTAGGGGGTGGTGCAGAGCCCTTCTTTGTAGGCAACAGTATTCAAAATAATGTAAACAACGTGTAAATAGTACAAAGTAAAACTGAAGGGATTGCTAGAGGACATCTCCCCCCAACTAGGACAATTATGTCTTTAAACTATCCCTGACTGATGTCTTCTTAAATACAGCATCGATGATCGGTGTTCTTGGCAGTGTCTTCCAGCACTCACTCTTCCCTTAGACCTTTTCTTAGCTACACACCTTGATAGTCCTTCCTGGAGTTTATTTGTTATGTATTGTTCCACCTAGCAGGAACTGAGAATTGAGTCTTCCTTTAATCTTTGATGAGGCTCTTAAGGGGTTATTTTTGGGGGGGTTAGGGTACGTTTTACATTGCCATTTAAGCTAACAATCAAATAAATATGTACATCAGGAGTGCATGGGAGTTTACAAGCCAGCTGTGGCACCTTCACAAAACGATGCACCACAGTTCTTACAAAGTGAGAACCATACCCTCTACTAAAATGGTCATTTCTGTGTTTATGAAATGATATATCTTCCTTTTCTACTTAATGTTTCATTCCAGATTTTGCCTGGTTGATTATATTTGCCCTGGAATAACTTCTTGCATTTATTTTTCATGAATCATGTCTGTTTCTTTCAATCCATTTTTGCAGTTTAAGATAGATCAGATATAATACTGATGACCGAAGTGTTTCCAGCCCCTATTGTTTTGAAGTGATTTGAAGATTACTTAAGTTATAGTCTATACCTGGGCAGGCATGTAAATACTGAAAATTTCAAATTCCTAACAGGCTTCTGTGGATTACCTGGCAGTTAGTGAATGGGAACTGCTAGAATTGTGGTTTCCAAACTGGCGTGCACCCTGTTTTTGCAGCGTATGTAGTATGTGAAGCAGTGACAAAAAGTTTGCTCATACAAAAGCATGAGACTCCAGCCTTTCTCTTCTGTCCTTGCTGCTGGTTACTTTACCCTGGAAGCAAGTTGCAACTCGTGCTGTGACGGGTTGGTAGGTGGCTGCATTGCATCAAAAATTTCTATCTGCTGTTAACAACTGTCCTTTTCTTCCAGGTATATAAAAGCTAGATTATTTTTCCAGTTTCCTTCTGAATATCTTCAGCAAAGATCATGTCCCTGGTATATAAATTCTTGGCTCCTTATTTTCTCTCTCTTTAAAGATAGAGTGTTTTTCCCTTTAGTTTTCAAGAATCATAACCATCTCATTAAGAAATCATAGATACTTGAGAATGGCTCTGAGTATTTGAAATTCTGGCTTCAGAACCACATCATACTCCATATGTTATACCACCTATGTAATAAATACAAACACAGAATTAAATGCTTATAACACCCCTAACTGAAATGTTATTAATGTTTCATAATTAAATGAGCCCATGATATCTATCAAAGAAAAATAATTCACTTAAAATGGTATGACAATTATATCTTATTCTGAGTCTTTAATATATCATTTCATTTTTTTTATTATTTGCCTGTGATTTTCAGAATTCCTTTCTTATTGTTATGTTGAAGCAGGGGGTCCGGACTGCAAAGAAAGGACAGGAGTGATATTTTGAGGTGACTGGAAGGATTTTAATCACTAGAAATGAAAAATGTAAACATTTTAAACATTCAACAGTTTCTAGTTATCGATTTTTGTGCTAGGAGGTCAAATTTGCTTAGTTTAATTCCTGATGTCATAATACATGCAGCTACATTTTACCTTTTCCTTAAGGTCAGAAGAGCAAGATATGTGCAGGTCATCTGCAGGAACCATGCATGTTGGGTCAGGATCGACAAGGCCAGCGCTGTGATGGTCAACATTGTCCATATCGCTTTTTGAAAACCTTCTAGTTAATTAAATGTCATGTTTATCGTGACTATAAATGGACACAAGCTTTTGTTTCTTCCTTGTTAATTGTCACACATTTATCAGCTCTGGTTGACTCCATGCTCTTGAGATTTCCTAGTTTATTGAGGAAAATTTAAATTATTTTCTCAGAAAAGGGGATTAGTTAGAGCATTCTTGTCAGCTGTATTGACAGCTAAGGCTTTCTTCACAAGCGTATTAACTTGACCTCATTAATTTTTGCATCCAACTCCCTTAAAAACAGAAGATTATTTTCAGTAGGAGCCAATCATGTTTATTAAATCAGCTTGCATATTCATAAGCACTGCCTGTTTTATAGACAGCAAAAATAAACACCGTATCTTTTTAATAATATTAAGTGCGTCACTTTCAGGACTGTATCTGTTTTAAATAAATTACTATATTGTTAAAGGCCATGGGCAAAAGCTTTGTATTAGTAAAGTGACAGTTTGGGTTTTGGCTTGCTTGTTACGGATGGCCATATTTGTTTGTGAATCGTAAACGCCTCCAGCCGAACACTTTAAAGGTATGATAGTATATCTTAGCTGGTTTTGGGAAATTCTACATACCGTGGGTAGGTAGAAGCCGTTTTTACATGGAAATGCTGTCATTATCAATTTTTTGGTAGTATGCAGACTCTTATGTTGTTGACATATGATTCAATAGAAGAAACACTTTGTTTCCCTGGACACTTCTCATTTACCTAATGGTACCCTTGCACAGAGATAAATCCATCTCTCTGTTTTCAGACTGA
Organism: Ceyx melanurus; assembly: GCA_024611195.1. Lineage (NCBI taxonomy): Eukaryota > Metazoa > Chordata > Aves > Coraciiformes > Alcedinidae > Ceyx > Ceyx melanurus. The sequence continues at coordinate 28,546 of JANHGL010014348.1, forward strand.
CCATCCAGGTCTCTTGCCTCTCCAGTGTGTTCCTCCCTGGTTGTGGTCTGTAGAAGAAGCAAGCCCTTCTAAGAACCACCAAATTAGATGCATTTTCCTGAAAGAGCTATGGAAGATGTTCCAGTGAATATGTTGGTGGGGGACTGTTAGGTCAGTGTTCATGGTAGGCATCTGGCAGTATAAATAACTGTCAAATGAATAAAATAAAAATATGCTTGTGCTTTCAGCTTAACTGAAAGCAAATGTGTTGTCAGATGAACATCAATAGAAGAAATTAATTCTACAGAGAGAATGGAGGCTGGAGAACAGAGCTGCCTATTTTCTGCAGCATGTGCAGAAATACATAAAAACATTGGTGTGTAGCATTTGTTCTGTTGAGGTCAATGGACAGCTATGGTTTCTTTGCTTTCAGGCAGACTAAAGAGTGGGGAGAATGCTTTCCTATTTGGTATTTTCTTCCATCTCACTTGAGGTAACACATTTCCAGAATGCACAGACAATTTAACAAGATTTAAGGTAAATTGTCTTAAAAAAACCGAAGCATTTATTCAGTTTAACCACTGTAAAATATTTTTTCATCTCAAAACTTTTGGTCTTACCTGTGAGTTGAAAATTGATCTCACAGTATGAAGTAAATTTTCATGTTATTATCTAGATTAGAAGGAGGTTGCTTTACTGAAACCTTATTTTTTAATATACGCTAACATACCTGAATGTTTGCAAGCTCGTTTACCTCTGTGAAATTCACAGTGACCTTTTCTCTGTGTGTGTACTTCGTTTGTTTCAAGTGAGACTAGATACAGAGCAAGGCTGATTGACAAATTAATGCTTTCAGCTTTTGCTCAATGTACCTGAATAGTAAGTACAAAAGGTATGTTATAAATTAATAATTTTAAGTCTATGCCATTGCTAAAAGGTACTAATAATGAAAACAGTTCAAAATTGTAATGTAGTCTCACTCATGCAAGAAAAAAGAACAGGCAGAGAGGGACTGTATTACAAAATTGTTTTAAGAATCAAGGAAGGCTAACAGCATTACTCCATTTTTGGTGGATTCAGTTCTGCAGGGGAGTCACATAAAGCATCTTATCTGCATTTCTTCTTAACATCATATAATATTAAACATCTAAAAATTAGTATTATGAGACTTGAAATATTAGTTCACAAAGAAACATCCAGCTTATTTTGCTAGGTATCTAATGAAAGTACACTTGTCAGTTACTCTAAACTGCTAATTTGGAGATCTCCAGTGACAAATATTACAAATCCCTATGGAGGGGGCTGTTGCAATTAATCAGTAATGTGACTAATAATCAATATTGGACAATTGTCAGGAAAATATCACTGCAAAAAGATAGTTCACTGCATGGTATTACTTTTTCATCAGTTGATAAAGAAGAGCTTCATAATTGTTATGCAAGAGATTACGAACAATCTACATTTTGAAATGTTAAGGTCTGATAACACAGGTAGGGCCCAATCTCTTTTGTGCCAAGCAGAAATCAAAGGTCTAAGTTCAGCATCTTGTGAGATCTAGTGCAACAGATACAGCTGCATAATATTTGAGTATCAAAGATATTTGTGCTCGCATCACTTCCATATTTGTTTAATGACAACTGAAATGGTGTGAGGAAAAAAGTATAGATCTTTTTCTGTAGAAAGGACTACAGATTTTGTAAGGATAGAAACAATAAGATAAATACATCTCATATGATTCTGATTTAAATCATGGGACAATTTGGTGTTTTTCTTTGAATCCTAGCTTTACTATCTTAATTAACCTTTCTCATAATTTTAGTGTTATAATTTCATATTGATTCTCTGGAATCTTAAAAAAAAGACAGTATTATTCATATTGATTTATCGTGTTTCATATAAAAACAAACATTTTGCATTATGTAAATCAGTATTGAATTATGGTGGAGAATTATATAGAAACAGCTGAATTTAGCTGTCACATGGAGTTAGGTAATTTTACTCCAACATTATTTAACATATAATAGAAAAATCATTCAGTGATAATTTGATAGTATATAGCAGATTGTTGTTATTCAGGCAGAAAGGAGTATCAAGTGCAGAGGAAAACCAACATTTGTGTAGTGATACTTTCCATGTACTTTTCTCTGAAATGCTGTGCAAATCATTATTTATACTGTCAATTTGCTTTATTTTGTGTACTATTCAGTGCTGTGGCCACTTCCCTAAAAGGTTTACAAATAAATGGATGTGTTAAAAAAAAAAAATAAAAAATCATGTAAATTTGAAAGCCATGGCAAAGACCCAAAATTGCCAGATTAGACCAAAGCCATTGTTCAATTCTTGCTCCATTTCCTGACTTCCTCTTCACTAAATAGCTTGTGCCATCTGGAATTTAGTGTGAGTAGTATGTTTGGGTCTGCTACTTCTAAAACATAAGCTGTATTTGGGAGAGGGGGTTGAGGTTCTGTTTATTTTTTAATCACACTAACTACTGTCCTATAGCTCTGCAGTGTGTGTTCTGCCTTTGTTTGGTAGGTGTATGTGGAAAGGGGTGTGTGAATGTAATTAAAGAAAAGAGTCAGACTTGACAGCTTCAGCATGAAGTCTTTTAAATCCCATTGGGAATGTTTACATAACTGCTGAAAAGAGGCTTTTTCCATGTACCTGTTTACACTCTTACTTTTGAAATTCTTGAGGTAATCAGCCCTTGGAGAGCCCTTACACGGCACTTGCAAGCCCTTGATTGCTGAGGAGAAAAACCCTGTTGGTGAATTATTGGGAAAACATTCCATAACAAACTGGTCTTTTAATGAGGGTCACTGTGGCCTTTACAGTGGCTGGAAGGGAAGGGATGAGGGAGAGAGATGCTGCTTTATTGTAAAACTATTTGAGAGAGAATAGTTGAGGAAAAACCCAGACACCGGGTCTTTGTGTGCAAATTTCCCACCAGAGCTAACCAAGTTGTTGGGGTTTTTTCCTAGATTTTTTTTGTTGTCTTTTCTTTTTATTTTTTTCCAATTTAATTAAGTGGGTTTGGAGTCCTGCACTGGCCTAACAAGCACTTCTTCATGAATGAAAGATTTGTCTCTGGCAGTGAGGCAAGACTCTGAACGATGTCAACAGCAATTACTGCCAGCCATGGCTGTTTTAACACTCCCATGAACAAGAGGGTGCTGGGAAGGCAGTGTAGCATAGAAGGCTGGCAGAAATGTTTGGGGGGTTATCTTTGCCTATCTTACAGCAAACTTGTCATCCCTGCACCCAGGATGTTAACCAGAGCTAGGCCTCTCATGGGAAGGACTTGTCTCAAGTTCCCAGTGCCATCAGGGAGCTTTCTGGTAGATGTGCCACCAGTTGATGTGAGCCAGTAGAAATCTGTGTTACAAGAAGAGGTGATGTTTGTTTGGGTGAGGTATGGGATGCAATATATTATCCCAGAAAAAGTGGAGATAATTTAATTGAAATTGAATGGGATGCATCCCTGAAGGTTTTAGCAATCCTGTTTAGGAATCCCCTGATCTTTCTTAATCTGTAGGCCTGTTTGAGTGGAATTTAATGGAGATCTAATGAACTTTTTTCTGTATTTTATTTCACTTTGCTTTCATTATGTACCTGTTGCTTGTCTTAGGCTTTTTGTTTGGAAAACTGAACTCCTAGCACTGAATTGATTTATTTTCTATTTGATAAATAGTTAAAAACAAACATCAAAACTACAATGTCCTGTATTATGGGAAAAACAAGAGCAGCAGCAGTAGTCTGACAGCTGCTGTTGCCTCCTGTCTGTGCTCTGAGAACTGCTACTCTCCTGGTTTTGCTAACCATGTCCTGAGAAAAAGTTCTTACACCCTTGGTGTGATGTAGGAAAGCGGTGTATTCTCTGCCACAATCAGCGTGTGTTTGCCATGTGAGCTGAACCGTGTGACAGCATGGTGAGTGCTCAGGGCCAGCACGTGCTCCACTGCATGTACAACTCAGTGTAGAGTCTGACACGCTGGGCAGGCTCAGCAGATCTTGTGAAGACAGTTCACATAATAGAAAAGATAAAGCTTGTGGCAAATTTGAAGAAGGCATTAAAAGGAAAGGGAGCAGAATGTATTAAAGTAACATAAAAAAAACCCAAACAACCAAAAACCCACCACAAAAACAAAACAAACCACAACAAAACAAACTCTCTGGCTTATGAATGCAGCTTCTGACTTGGGATGATTTCTGCCAGTCTGAAGCCCTGAAAGTACCATTTAAAAATTGACAGCACGTAAAATGAACTACCTGAGCATCGGTTTGAAGTAGGCAATGAGGAGTTTCTTTGGGGTATTTTTGCAAGCAGCTCGGGGTAAGAAGCAGATCTCTGCTCATTTCTGCAATGAAACAGAGTAAGACTGAAGAAAGATGTGCTTTTTCCAACTTATGAAGGAGAAAACCTTTTACTTCAGCACAGTCTTCAGTGACTGTGCTCCTATTAACAAGCCTTTAGTCTGCTAAATATACACAGGAATGATCTAGTCTAAACCCTTGTTCTTCATGATAAACACGTATCACTCTGCTATATTTTTAGGTACTGTCTCATCGTTAGAAGTGCAGACTAGTCACTATGGAATCCATCTGTGTTCCCAGAGTTGAATGGATTTTGTCTTTCATCAAATATGAAGAACTTAATATATTTCAGTTGCACCAACTTGTGCTAATACTTTTTATTTTTGTTTACAGCCTGTACATAGAGTTACTCCAAATTCTTTTTGACAGCTCCTTAAGGAGCACAGATCTAATCTAGCGTGTAATTAATGCTGGTGATTTCCACTCTGATCTTTTTTCTCCCATAATGTGCATCTCTGACTGAGAAGGAGATAATGGACAATCATGTAAGAAAATCCTTGATTATGACTTGATTGAGCTTGTGTGAGCTCTAGACAGCTAGTGTTGTCATGGTTTCCAAGACATTTAAGATATTACATTTCTAGACAAGATGTTAGCCATCCAAAAAAAAATTAGTTTGGATTATGTCTAACCCCTCTTTGAAGGGGTTAGATCAGGTTTATTTTCATAGGAAATCAGTAACCAGTTTTCTTACTAGAAGCTGTAAAAACCGTATTGTTTTCCATAAAATGTGCAAAACAGAGGACTTGTCTGTGAAGCAAAAAAATAATGCCAGTCAACGCAAGAAGCAGATCTGCAGTTTTTAGCAGTGTGAGTTGGTAAAGAATTCCCAATCTTCTAAGCTTTCAGCCACCATGTCAACAATGAATTACAAGTTAAAAGAAAAAAAAAAAATCCTATTACTCTGGGATCAGTAAAAGAGGACTAAAAATTCACAACCTCAGTATCTCAGGCCAGGCTGAACTTTCAACAAAATATACAATATAAAATCACAGATTTAATACAGGTGGGAAGGGACCTCTGAAAGTTAACTGGTCTAACCCACTGCTCTGAGATGGTCTAACACAGATCAGGCTGCTGTAGGGCCCCGTCCAGTTGAGTTTTGAATCTCCCCATGGAGAGAACTGTAGGGATAATAAAATATTAAACCTACTGAATGTAGATATCTTTCAAAATGAACTGCATAATGCTTGTTGCTCTACAGTCTCTATATATGTAGAGAAACTGGGTTCATGCGTTGCAGTTTACTTGAACAAATAGGGCTTCAGCTCTCTCAGATGATGCTCTGAGGCATGTGTATGTGATCACCAAAATAACTGCTCTGCCTGAAGACTGCCTTGTCTGTAGCTGTGAAAGTGGAGGAAAGGGTATGAACAGTACGAAACAAACATTTTTAGTAGAGGACATAAAAAACCAACAACCCCTCATAAAAAGGCTGTTTGTTTTATTCCTGTCATCTGCTTTCTCTAAATGGACTTAAAAAATTTAACTGTGTTTACTAGCAAGAAGACAGTTTGAGCATGGCAAGCTTGCTCATTTTGATTATCCTAATAGGTCATCTTACACTGAGATGAGTGTTTGGTCAAGTGTTACTTATTTTGTCAGTGTTGTCTAAACATGCCAGTTCTTTCCAGTGAATTGAGTCAAGTAGCTTGTGTCACTGTCTAAAGAATCATCATACTTGTGTATTTTGTTTTATTTTTACAGACCTACACCTATTTTCAGAGTGTAGAAGGACTGCGTAAAGGGCAAATGTATCTGTGGAATACAAGATAATATATTGTATTTTACTTGAACCATTTTAACTGTATTACTGGCAATGCTACTGTCTATTTTTTTTCACAGTGCCACTTTCTCACAGGCCATTTAGTTCAAGTTTAAAACAGTATCATATGAGACAGATAATTTGTTTTTCCTTTTCTTCACTTAACACTTTCTGGAGTCTTTATCCACACTGCTTATCTATACAGAGATCACAAGGGCCAAAGGAGCCCCGTTCTCCTGCACGCTGGATTGTGCTAACACTGTGTCCTGGGTGCAGCAAGTTTGTGCTCCTGTGCAGAACAGTTTCCTCAAATGCTTGCGCTGTTTTCCTAGGCATTAGGTAGCACCGTCCTCTCAGGATTGTCTTTCCCAGTCTTTGGAAAAGCTCAGAAGTCTCTTCCTCTAAATCTTAAGAAACTTAACATACTGAGGCATTTTCAGTGTGCAGCTTCTGTGTATTACTAAGCCCAGACATCAGCATAGTTCTGCAAATTTAATTTTTTTTTCCCAATCAGTGTTTTTTTTTAGAACCAGTAGAGGGAGCACAATAATAAAAGTAATTGAACTTACAGATCTTTCTTTGTAGTCTAAGAATGTTAAAGTGTTCTTCGAATATGTCAGTGTTGCAAGTCCATTTTACTGTCAAGTGAAGTATGCACTTGACATATGGCGAGTTGCAGGAGCATAATACAGGAGGTAGAAATGCAGAGACACAAGTAAATTTCAAAAAAATAGCCCTCCTTTATTCTCTGTAGTTGCCATTGAGAATACTGAAAGAAATGACGCTGTTTTGTGCTGGAATGCTAGGTAATGCAGCTGCTCAAGTAATTCACTAGCCTGTGGGATCCTTGTTAAATCAGGACAGAAATGCAACTTAAGAAACAAGCCTTACTCATTTAATCATTTTACGTGTCTGGCAGTAGGTTCAAGGAAAATCAGAGATGGAATGTATATCCCTTTGTTAGGAGGAAGTCTTTTAATTGCACATACACATAGAGCACAGTGAAGATGTTGAGTCTGCTGCTCAATGTTACCATTGCTATAACAGTTGCAGCCACATTCTACTGCATCTGTTACAGTGGTACCAACGTTTTTCTTAAACAGCAGTTGTTGCTCAACGTTTTGTTTTGCATTGGAATGACGTGCCTCGTTAGGGCAATACTACAGTGCACAGGGATGATAATAATAATGATAACATAATTCTTAAAAGAATGGGATTGGTCCTCGTTTGATTCAGTTTTACTCTTCATCTGTGTTAGTCACTTAAGTGGGTGGTTTTAAAAAAAAACTTCTATGTGTCCTTTTGCAGTCCCCAGTAATGGGACTATAGACATTCTTGATAGAACTGTTAATAGTTTTTGTGATGTTAATGTGCTGACCAGCAATGGAGGGTACATCTTTTTGTGACTGATAAGCACTCTCAATCATGCAGAGATTCAAAATATTTTGCAAGTTATATCTTCCCATTCTCTTCTGATATTAAATTTAATATATCCATTGGAGGCAGCAACACAGAGCATCACTGTCAGCTGAGCAATGAAAGTTTCTGATGTCCCTTGGGAGAACCCCAATACATGATGGGGACTTCAGTTATGAGTGTGTCATTTAGACTGCGTTTGATTACTTAAGCTTCCCTAGAAATGTCAGTGTTGTGGAACTCGGAAGGTAGTCCATTCTTCTCTTTTCATCTAAATCAACGTTCACTGAAGATCCGTATCTGTGACTGCTTATGTTGACCAAATCACATTAGTGGGTTGGCTCAACAGTTTGAAATTCAGCATTGCTGCTGCTGCCTTTGGGAACAGGAGCACTGCCATTCTATAAGTGCACTGTAAAGCTTTCAATTGTGATTAATGGTCAGTGTGTTGATTGCTTTAATCCAGCATGTCAGTTATGTGTGTCTGTAGCACCTTCTTTCTGCTGTCAAGCTTGTTGGGATCTGTATGCCTGGGATGGACCCTAAGGCATTTGGCTTTTTAGCTGTGAAGACAGGATTTGCAAATTAAAAGGAAGAATGCTAATCACTTAATGTCCTTGTTTGTTCCTTTTTAAACTTTGTGGACTAGACAGTTAATCAATTTTTGAAATGGTGATTCCTACAATTCTCACATATGAATAACAGCATCCTAAGAGAAGTCAGCGGGCAATCTGGTAGTAAGATTGTGAAGGGGGTAAAAATTTTATTTCTTACACAGTCTTGGCAACTATAATACATTGACAGTCAATGTGCTGATTCTTATTTTAATTTCATTAAGATTCATAGGTAATACATTTGTGGTTTTGTCAAACTATAGAATGCATAGTTTATTCTGGGGCACACATCGAGTAAACTGAAAAAAAAAACAAAAAACAAAAAAAAAAAAACCAACCCAACACAGAACACCTTTGGGAGAGTAGATTTGATTTATGCTCTTTGCTTACTCTGGTTTTCTGAGAGGTATTCCTCTGCCTTCCTTACCTATGTTCCTTTTTCCATTTGGCTTACTCTTTCAGAACCCAGTAACGTTTTCTTGCAGGTTGGGAGGGTGTGAGCTAATCAAAGACATAACTCATCTTCATTTTCCTTTTTAAAACCTATACCTAATATGGCTAACAACTCATTTGTTATGGCTTTGTGCTTTATAACTGCTTTCATTTCTTTGTGGTGCAAATACAGAAGTCCAGTGCTGCCAGATTATTCATATTGGAGGTCTTCTGGCATTGATCATATAATATTAGGTGATGTTGAGTATTTGAAATTGATGGAAATTATCTTAGTGGTTCTCTTTCTCTAATTTTTTTTTTCCTATACTGCCTACTAAGCATGGGTGAATCTTACAGGTTCTAATAAAAGTGGTCAGAATAATCCAAAGAAATGTGTATGAACTTCTGAAAATTACTCTGTTCACCTGAGTTAAAGCAATGCAGGTGATAGGATTTTTTTCAATCCCTGTGTACACAAGCAGAAGGTGAAGCAACTGCAATAGTTTGGAGAGATTCACTGGTTGACAAAAACTACCAGATCAGAAGCATGTGTTGTAGCTTTCCATTCTCTGAATACTCTGTGAGGTAGTTGCATCATGTTTTTTTCACTCCCTGCAAATCAGGTGCAGTTTGCATCTGTCATGTACCTACGCAAGATTATGATGATACCATGTCCTTCTATCTTCACTGTATTATACTAGACTGAAAATAGTTGTTACACAAGGACAGTATAGACACTTTAAAAAGCCTGTGATACGATATACTGCCTGTACGTCCAGTTCAGACTTCACTGTTTCTGTACTGCACTGTCTTGGACCAAATTCATATTACCAGCCCTTTGCTGAAAGAAGGAAGGCAACACCCTGTGTCTCATACTTAAATGTGTATTCCCTTATCAAGTATCCTCTTAAGAAAACCAGCAGTGATTACACACAAGCTGGGTGCGACAGGGATTGAGGGGGATGGAGTGGCAGATGTGGGCTGCTCCGAGTCCTGTCAGGAAGGAATGATTAATGAACACCAGCTCCAGCTGAGGCTAACCTTTGGAGAGCTGAGCAGGACATCTGCAGAACTGTCACAGCTCTGACAAGGACAGAGCTGAACAACCAATTATTCCACCATCACTAAGGTGGGCTGTCAGTTTAATCCCAGCCATTCACTTAAGCAAGGACAGGGAAATTTCTCCTTTACATAGCACCAGTCTGTTGTGACCTTAACTATTTCAGAACCACTGAGGGGAACTGTGGGGCAACAACACGTATACAGGAGCTCCTGCAGACGGTAATGGTAGGGTGGTGAGAAACCTTGTGTTAGAAGACATTGTGCAAAGACTTGTAGTAGCTCTCTACTGAACTGCAATGAAGTGGGAAATCCTGCGATTTTATAAAATGGTGAAGTTGAATATACTGCAGACACTCCAGTATTTGTCGCTGATGTGATCTAAGTGTGGTGGAGACAAGAAGATCCAACAATTGCTAACACGTTCTGCCTTGGCCACACTCAGCTGTGTTTGTCCTCCAGGAAGGCTGAGTATTGTGTCAGGATGGTTGGTGACAGCTAGTCCAGAGACCTGTGGTGTTTTTAAAGACTACAAGGAGCATTTCAGTTGTTTGATTGGGAGCCAGACTCAGCCGAGACTGAGAGGAGACCTTTTAGTGCAAGCTTAGCTGCAGACATGCACCAGTACACGGAAGACATCTGAAGACATACACACACAGATTCCTCAACAACCTGTGAAACAAGGTCCCAGACTTGCAGGCAGGGATGCTTTAGTTTTAGGAAGAGAATGGACATACTCAAGAGAAGAATATACAGTTCATTACAACAGATGTGTTTGTTATTGAAATCAGAGTAGTAAGAGTTTATATCCTGGTATGTCTACTGTGCAAAAATAGTAGGACTTGCCAGGGAGAAAATCCTGTTTAATAGTTTAGCTCTCCTTAATCTTCCTGCTAAAAAAATACAGATCAGTGAGAGTTCTGAAGAATTATTCAGAACAAATATGTCTTCCATGTAATGGAGAATATCTAGAATTTGTAAACGTGGCCTTTTTCTGGTGTTTTTCTTGTGTTTTAATGTCTTGCATTGGAAAACATTTAGGCTGTGTTCATGGAAGTGTATTCCCAGTGATAACTGTAAGCTAAAAGTAAAGCATCCTGGAGGCATTTAAAAGGCATGTAGAGGTGGCACTTAGGGGTAGTCAATCAGTTTTAAAATGGTGAAAGATCTTTGTATGTCTGACAATGGTAGCCCTGCTGCACCGAAGGTTAAGAAAATACTCTCAAAAAATAATGCAGACACTATTACTTTAATCATGCAAATGTTTCTTCACGTGGTAAATTTATCACTCTGAATTTTCATGTGTACTGTGCTGCATCCCTATTCCTGTCTGGGAAACACAGGAAGCAGTCATACCAATTGAAAAAAATGGAACCGCATCTGCATCACAGTAATGTGCAAAAAATTATAACGCATCATCTGTATCGCACAAAATGTTTTTAGGACATGGAGATATGCAGCATTTGTTTTTCAATTTCAAAAGGTGTCAGCGGCCTTGTAAAAGGTGGAATTTGGTCTGGTATGTCAGGGAGGCTGCAAGGCGAACAGGCTTGAATATTGATTATTTGATGCTGAATTGCAACCTAGAAATGTTGAAACAGCATGTATGCAAAACAGTGTTTTCAAAGCTGAGGTTAAGGCCAAAGTGATTGCTCAGGAATGGATTAAATCTGAAATTCCAACATTAACTTCCTTTGCCCTGTGAGACTCCCCTTGGAGAATGAATCCGTTGTTTAACTTCTAACATAGAAGAGTGTGTGTGTGTGTGTGTGTGTGTGTGTGTGTGTGTGTGTGTGTTCGGAGGCTTTTTTGTGTGTTTTTTGTTTTGGTTTGGCTTTTTGGGGGGTGGGAGAAGCCGGGGGAGTGTGTTTTCATTTACCTTCCTCCTGTAAAGTAGGCAGGTTAGCAGAGGCAAGTTCAGGCCTATTGTTTTCAACACAGGTATTTGGATTTGCTATAAGAAGAGAACATGCAGGAAATTCTAAATAAACTTCTGTTTGGTCAGAGAGGCCAGCATGTCTGAGTACCAGGAGACATCTTGTACTTTAACAACAGTTTACTTTTGATGTCGCTGGGTATTTGGTCATTTCTTCTGCCTCCTGTTGGTCATTTATACATGTTATATGGTAGTTGCATGGGCTTGTACATTTACTGTTCATTAAGTTACTTTATTCTTTAAAGATATAGATGAAATAGCCACTAAATGAAACAATTAATTACAGAAAACAATAAGACCATTTAGCCCTAAATTTTCACAACTAGAAAGATTAACTAAGTATGTAATGCATCACTGAATGATTTAACAGAGCATCACAACTCGTTTTCTTTTCACCATAAATTGTAACCTGGAATTGTTTTTGTAATGGTAATTGCCTTATCTTCATAAATTCTACAGTCTTACATAATTTAACTAGTATTGTAGCAGGATTTCCCAAGAATAAAAAAAGCAGGTGCTGTCAATGATAATTTAAATAAGAAAAGACATGTTAAGTGGTTCTTTTGCTAGTAATAGAAATTAATTAGCTTTGAGCTGCTATGGACGTTTTACATTTTTTGCTGTGACCTGTTATGGTTTAAAATTGTGTGGAAAATCGTTCTGATTTGATCACATTATCTAGTGTAAGGGTTCTGCAGGAAGGCAGAGCTATATAAGTCAAATGTCGGCCTGCCTGGGTGTGGAGACTGCAGAGCATCAAGAGTGCAAATTAAGATCTTCCAAGTCTTTGAAGTGTTAGTAAAGAATGTGCTACAAGTCTGAAATATGCTGCTAAACATTTCTGCCTCTAAAATTAGGAGCTATTGAATGTGTCAAACTAAAGTATGACTGCTTTCTACTGACTCTATTCTGATGTAAACTGCTGGAAAATAGAATTTATTGATTTACATTCAATTGGTGCAAAAGCAGAAAGAACAGGCCAACATATGAAATATAACTACTGTGTCTACATGTACCTTAGCACTGCTACTGAAATACACAGATTTTTAGAGGGATAGTGGTATATATATCTGCATTAGACTCTATTCAATCTCACCAAGTGTGGATTTATACAGAGCCCTGGACTTGCTTCCCTTGGCACTGGCGTGCATTTCATAGTTCATGTTTTTCTCAGAGTGTTCTTGGTTTTACTTGGTCTAGTCTGACTCTCATGGCTTGGTGAACATAACTGGTTGGAGTATATTTTTTTTCTATTCATGCAAAGAAATTCACCTGGTGTGCTCCAAGACAATTCTGCGTCACAAACTGAGTACAGTGACAAGGGTTATTAAAGTCACTTCAAAGAATGCTCCTGTTATGAACTAGAAGACTAACATATATAAATACATACATATGCAGTGACCTTGTTAGTGGTGAGAGTAACTCTAGTCTTAGATATGTTGCCTATTTGCTTATATTTGACAAACAGAATTATTATTCTCCTAACATTTTTATTTGTGCTTTGTTTTTTGGTTGGTTTGGGGTTTTTTTAATTCCAGAAAAAATGATTAGTAGCAGTATTAATAGAACATGACTGTTAGGAAATGCAAACCAGTCCTGTGTTTTATCTCTTGTGCCAGCCTTCCTCGCATGTGAATTCCAAGCAGTAATTAGCCCTTTTATATGAATTACTCTTGGACCTTAGAAAGAATTTCTAATAATCATTTAGTTGCTTTTACTTCTAGGTGATTTTTGTGTAGAGATAACCACCAGATCCTCTTCATGTTATTGATAGTTAAGGATGGATGCCTTTACTTCTGAACAGATAAATTGGGGATGGGGTAGGTGGGAAATAATTCTTTTTTAGTGGAAGTGCAGGTTGCAAGCCCTGTGTTTCTTTAAAAATAAAGGTGTTAAGAAAAATACTAGTAGAAAGCATTTTCAGAATTCTCTTATTCTTCTTCCCCTATGGTGAAGTGCATGTTGGTTTTGGCATTTGTTCAGCTTTAAGACTGTCAGAAATAACTTGCCTTTTGAAGATCAGGGTCATCCACGTATAAAGGAGTTAGTTAACTCAAGATTAAAATTCTGAGAAGATCTTTTTAGTAGAGACAACTAGTACATGGCCAAGCCAACAAAACAGAGCTTAAGTATTTTGGTGGTCTCTGCACGGGCATTTTTTCTGGTGTTCAGGAGAGCTAATGCTTGTGTACTTCTGAAGGCACATCTGTACAAGGTTACTCTTAGAAATATGGGAGCATTTATGGTCCCTCACCTGTGACTCAGCTAACTAATTCAGCTAGTTAAGTAATTTTTATCTCTGGAGTTGAATGATTCTGAGAAGTCTTTCCAAGCCATTTTCAATCATCTTGGGATATTTTTTTCCCTCCTTCACTGTAAGCGTGCTCAATACTTTTGTCCTATAACTAATAACTTCAATGTTGTATTTAGTATTTTTTTAATTTCAGTAATAACAAAAATACATTTGAAGTGAAGACTAAGGGAAACCTTACATCTATTCACAACAAGCTGACTAGAGGATACCAAGAAGGCAGAGACAGACTATTCTCAAGGGTGTATAGCAATAGCAATAGGACAAGAGGCAGTGGATACAAGTTGGAACATGGGACATTCCACTTAAGATTTTAATGTTATTATTATTTTTCACCCTGTGGGTAACTTTTCATCCCTGGAGAGGTGTTCTAGAAGACTCAGCTAGACAGGTCTTTGAGCAAGATGACCTTATTAGACCTGCTTTGAGCAGGAGGAAGACTGAATGATCTCCAGGGGTCCCTTTCCTTCCAACGTGACCTAGTTTACAATTCAGTAACTCTATGGAAACACAGAGATGAGGTCTGGTATGAATTGCACATACATACAAGTGACTTGAGATGAAGAGTTAAGTTCCTTATGTTGTTTAAGAGACTTGTTTCAGAGAGCTTCAGGAATTAAACAGTGTAGGATGTGAGATAAAACTCTGGAAAAGCCACAAAAATTGCATAAGTCAGAAAGATTAATAGAAGCTCCTGCAAGCCTGAGGGTGTATGTGAGAGGTATGCAAATACAGCCTGAAGCATGTCCCATGCTGCACTCCAGGGCCATCGTGGAGTGCACAGAAGCTGATAAGGGATGTGTTGTGTGTTGTTGGCCACAGAAGGAGAAAGATGATGCCTAAGAAGACCCCTTTGAATTCAGTGCTGTCTCTGCATGCACTGCAGACCATAACCATATTCTTGCAGTTAATAGCTGGGACAGTAGTAACAGAAAACCCCCTTTTGTTTCCACTGAAAGAGGAAGCAGCTCCTGAAAGTGAAACACCTAATGCCAACTAAATTAAAAGAAGGAAAGCACTTCTGGGGTAAGCGAGTAAGTTGGCAGCAATCTAGAAAAAATGAATTCATTTTATGCATTCAACATATTTGCAGTGATGTTTAATTGTTGTTATGAAATCTTGGAAAATCTGAAGGTAGGTACATTTTAATTCACATTAAGTGAACACTTTTATTAATGTTGAAAAAGGTTCTTTCACTTTTTTTTTTTTTTTGTGCTGGTGGAAGGATGGTAATTGAAACAAGAGGCCTGCCTTCTTCCCTCACCTCAAAGAGTCTATTTTCTCAGAGCCTTAGTTGCAGGCTTCTTAATTTTTCTGTCAGAAGAAATTTCATTTTACTTGATTTAGGTCATGACTATAGAAAATTTTTGAATAGAGTGATGTGAGAGAAATGTGGTATTCCATGCTTAGGCAGGCTATGCGAAGACATTGCAGTGGGTCCACACATTTCATAAGGGTCCTTTTCAGCCTGGGTGAATGGTAATATCAAATCTAAAATAAATAACATGTCAAGGTCCTTTAGTCTTTCTTTTTTTTTTTTTTTCATTTTTGTAACTTATTACCATATAATAGAGTTTACTGCTGCAACTAGAATAAATGCATTCGAGGACCAAAATGGTTTTTGGACCGTAGTTTGTCATGCACAGAACCTAGTTTTAATCACTGAGATACAGAGCTTACTGGCTTTCTCTAAGTTAAGCCTAAGAAGAGACAAAGGGAAGTATTTGTTAGTTGACCTCTGGCCTCAATACAAAATATAGAGAGAATAGTGATGAATCTCCAAACCTGCTGGCATAGTGAAGGGCTCAGTATTCTATGAAAAAACCATAATGTATTCCCTAAATAGTTCATTTTGTTTTCTAAAGTTCTGAAAAACTCACTTTATTGAAATGCATGTTGTTGCATCGATTTTTCTAAAATACACCTTGTTATCTTTTCTTTGGTAATTGGTGACTGGTAATGACTTTGGCAATTTAACATGTTCTTGCAGACACTTTTCCCATTCCCCCAGATAACTGAAGTCAAGAGAGAGGGCCTGTCTGTCAATCTCTGATGCCTGTCAACCTGCTTGATTGACGGGTTTTGGTCCCACAATAGAGACCATTTCTGCAGCCCCATTCCGTTATTTTCTTCTTTCTTAATACTTGTGGGGGATGGTGTTTGCTTTATAATCTGTGTTTAAAATCCAACTTGGAACGAGGCCAGTTCCTAAGAAATTATCATGGTCTTCTTAGCTTTGCATCAAGAAAAATCTCTGGAGAGTTTCTTAAGCTGTGATTCCACCTTCCGAAATTACCTTTGCTCAAAACCTAAGCTTCATTGTTCTTCCAGAATCCCCTTCAAATACCAACAAAGAGGCTGTGAGGTCTGCCTAATATGTTTTGATATAACAAAGGAAATGTGTTTGTGCTTTACTGTATTTGGGAAGTTCTGGCTCATGGGATAACTGGCATAGAAATTTTTGTGTGTAATGAATGTAGGCAAAATATATGAGACTGGGAGCAGGGAAGGAGAGGGACATTTGCAGTAGGAGGCAAAACAAAATTATTCATTCTTACAAGCATTCTAACCAACTAATGGTATATCAGCATTGTGCACTAGGGTTGTTGCTGATGAGTGTTGTTCCTTTTTTCTGATGAAAGAAGAGAGCGTGAGAACTGGTTCCTGTATTTAAAAAAAAATCTTAGATTTTGTAAAAAAAAAAGTCACATTTTACTCAAAAGCTAATTCTTTAATTTTCAAGATAAGAAACAGTTAAACATGAGTTTAACACAGTTGCTGCTAACATAATTTATGGATGTAAATGCAACTGCTGTGTCAGTTAACTTCCTGTAGAAACAATATTGATGTCATTCCATTCAATATAATTTGGACAGAAAAAGAAAGGAAACTAGGGGTGAGGAATTGACATGTTGGAGTCTGAAAGACCTTAAAGGAAATACGCTTCCAAAGAAATCGCCCTATAAAACCAAGATTTTTCTCATCAATAACAATATTGTCCTGTAAATTGCTGAGGATCCTCAATTCTTTGAATGCATAGAACACTCAGTAGTTCAAAAGAAATAGTGCTGTATATTCTCAGTTAAACTACTCAGATAATACCTGTTGTGTACTAACCTGTTGCTTCTTGACCACGTGAACTGATGCTGGTGAGCAGGCCAACACTGGTAGAAAAAAAAAAACAGATGTAACTGATGTGCTGGCAGGTATTTAAGGGGGAGGGGAGGTAGCAAGTATTCAAATATTTGACTTTTTTCTCGGGCCCTCATTTAATGAATGACTATGTAATATATTCTGTGTGTTGAGAAGAGAAACCTCAGCATGACAGGAGGTGTTTGAGTGAGATACCCTGTGCATCTTGGGTTTGTTTAGTTGGTTATGCCAGGATGTTGCTAACCCGCTTTTCCAAAATGTTTCAAAGACTAGTTCAGCATAAAAATAAGCTCGTTCCCCACAGTGAGTGCTCTCTGCATAAAGTGGCCACGGGCCTCTACATCAGGGAATACAGAGAGTGTGTAGGAATGGCAATATTATGGAACTAAGAGAAACTACATCTGAAGTGTCGTTTTGTTTTCAGAGGAATTCTTCCTGTCCCTGCTGAACCATTCAGAATGTAAGTTCAGGGGAAGTTGTAATTTTCTAAGCTTCAGAACAGGGGGCAGTAAGGTCACAGTATTCCTTGAACACTTTGTTCTATTACTGTTGGAGTACCTAGTGTTAAAATGATTGGGAATGACTGCATCTTTACTTTTGAATCATGACTTGCCTTAGACTATGGTAAGCTGACTGTTGATAGAGTGTGCTGTTGCAAGAGACTTAGTGCTGGGCAAGGTACAGGAATTGTGTGCACTCAAACGAGATAAGACTACTCTGAAACACATGGGTGGTACTTCTAAAATGTCTTTTAAACCATGTTATGGATTTAAAATAGATCCAATCGTACAAGGAATGGGGAAAAAAATCCAATGTTTTAACTTTCCTGATAAAAAAGGAACTGATTTGGTCCTCGCCCATGCTTATGGCTTTAGAATTAGTATATCTGATGCTCTCAGCTGCCTATTACACACACCTACAAAGCAGAAAAACAGCTTGCTTGATTTCTCAATTTGTGGCAAGTTCCTCAATTTTGTGCAATTTCTTCAGATAAAAAAAATCTTTTTGCTTCTTTTCACTTACTGAAGCTAAAAATAATTAAACCAAAAGCATTTATTGATACAAACCACCTAAATAGTTGGCAATTAAAAGAACATATAGGATGCATAACATTCTGATACATTTGTAAACTGTATGTTCATTTGTAATATGACATGGACGTTCTTCTGGAGAGCTGTATTTTCAGTGACCCGTTCTCCCACATTGCAAACTCTATGACAGAATTGTCTGGCGACCTAGCCTGTTAAACCCTTTTGGATGTGTCTGTGCTTCTCTGTTTAATCATGATTCTCGGGAAGAGGTAAAAGCAACAACGCTTACTAACCAGGTTAGTTTACTAGAGTTTTGCCTATTTGATTATTTTCTCAGTAGTTATAGCATCAATTCACTATTTCAGGGCTGCATATTCCTTTACATATGTAGTTGAAAAATATGTTCAAACACCACTTCTTGTCTCAGATTCACTGCAGAATTTGTGTGTGCTTCTTACTTTAGGTTGGGATGTTCAGGTGAGAAGTGAGTAATAGTGACTGCTTTATGTTGTTTTCCCACTGTAGAGGCATCTTTCCATTGAACACCAGTATTAGTGAACTATTAAAGTTATTTCACTCTTTCTTCATTTTATACTATTTCTAAGTTCCTCATTTATTTCTTCAGAGAAGAAAAAAAAAAGTAGTACTTCTTTGTCTTGCTTGCATAGCAGGGAACAGTTCTTCTGGGCAGTTACCCATCTGTTTTCTCTCCCACAATGAGCAAAATGAGATAACATTGTATTCTGCCTGGTGAACCCTTGCCATATGTTGTGAGATGCTCCAGCTGCACTGGCCTAGTGGTAGTGCTGCAGACTTTGTTGTTGTTGTTTTCTTTTCTTTTGTAACTGATATACATGCCCCTATACCATCATCTTCAACCCCAGTTTTGAACCAGAGTTCTGCCTTCTGATTTGTGTGGGATAACAAATGCAGGCAGTTGCTGTTCACAACAGATTTTTACTGTAGTTAGAAAAAGTCTACATTTCAATACCCCACATAATGTTCCTTTCCTTACTCTCCCCTTCCTCTAGTGTTTTTGAGTGTGCAGATGTTTCCTACTTAGTTGCTATTTAAGTGAGAAGGTTCTTGCTAACATGTTAATTAAAACTCGCTGTCCAGAATCTCTTAGTACAATTTGCAGAGTAATCTGTAGCCTCTAGTGCATCATTGTATCTCTATTAAAAGGAATTCTGTGTAATGATGCTGGGATTTAATTAGTTTCTTTGCCGGTGTTGTAAAACATAGTGATAAATGAGCTAACAGGTCCATGGATCATTATTCTACTAGAGATGAGCTTATTAGCTGATTATGAATCATTAACAAAGTCTACATGGGATTTGCTTATCTAATTCAACACAATTTTGAACATTCAATACTCTACAGTCATTTCTTTCAACTAACAACATTGTATTTAGATTGTAATCTTTGCATCCTTTAGTTGGGGAATTTTCTTCTATAGTGTTGAATTCTAATTAAATTGCGAGTGCTGTGAGAAGACCTCGTGTCCATCGGTGATAAATGCAAAGCTGTGTTGTTTTACACAACTACTTATTTTTTTCATCCTGTTTTGAGTATTTCCATTTATTAATCATCTGGCATTGCAAGAAAGAAACCTAAGACTCAGATTTCTTAAATAATACACCAATTGAAATGAAATACACTGTACCCATTGGAACTGATCATACAGAAGGGTTGAGGTTGCGGTGTTGCCTCTGTAGCATCAGTGCAGTTTTTAAAAGTCATGCATGTCTGTAACACAAAAGTGTACTTTGCAAAGAATACTCACCTGAGAGGTTCTCTGAGAACAGAATTCCAGAATATTTTTCCACTTCTCATTGAGTATCTACAGGTTTATAATGTATGTTCTCACCCAGACCTCCCCGATGCTCAACTTTCTAGCCAAGCCACTGTTGGTTAGATAGACTTTAGACTGTTTTCTTTGCCGTGCTGTAGGGAAACAGTCCATCAATCTAACTTGGGAGTGCTGCAATTCAAGAACAAATATTTTTAGTCCAGCTGTTTTAAAACAAATTTGTGAATAGAATTTGCTTGTCCTAGAAGTGAAAATGTGCCCTGTTTTTGTCTTCCATTGTTGCACTTGTGTTTAAGTTTAAAATGCATGCAATTAATGAAAATCAGCACAGGAAGCATCTCTTCTGTTCCAGTGCATGACAAGACCTTAGCAAGTGGAGTTCATGTTAGTAATTCTGCGATACCAGAGAAGCAGAGTGAGATCGTGCCAGGGTGGTGACACCACAAAAGTATTGTGTGTGATTTCCTCAGAGCTGTGTTATGAGCACTCTTAGCAGATGTGTCCCATTTCATCTAATCCATGAGACTGCTGGTCAAGCAACAGTTTTCCTTCCTATGAGGGTTCTGTTAGTCAGAAATAAGGGATTTCCTGATCTGCCTGGACTTCTTTTTGACTAGGAGTGCTAGTACAGCTGGCTAATCGGTTCCCCTGTGAGATCTGAGCATCTTACAAAGCGATGAAGTTATTTTTCAGCTGAGAAAATGGTCTGTAGTAAATTGTTGCAGTGGTGTATTAAGTAAGATGGTAAGAAATAGAGAAGCCTAACAATGATAATAATTCCTGTCTGTCAGATGTTGGGCATGGGCTGGAGAAGGTGTCAAAGCAAATGCTCTGTAGATCTCACTGCAACTCTTCAGCTTTGTGCAACGTGAAACTGAATAATTATAGTGGCAGGTAAGTTGTTAATGGAGATGAATACACAAATGTTCTTTGTTTTCACAGCTTCACTGGTTTTTGAACTAGCAGAACAGAAAGAGTAAGTTTCACCACTTTCTTTAAGCTTCTTCCCTGCAAGTTATTTCTTTTCTGTGTACTTCATGCCCTGGATATATCTTTATGTAATTTATTGCTGTGACTGTTATCAGTATTACTCATTAAGAGCCATTTGTACAAATAGTCTGTATGCAAATGTTCTGTATTCCTTGTTTTGTCAAGCATATTTCATCTTTGAAATCCTAGTCCTTTCAGTGCAGCCATAGCGTTTTCAGTGTGCTTGCAGCGATTTGCACAGCAGCAAGCCCTTTTCTGGGGTGTTCCAGAGGCTGCGGCTGCACCAGCAGTCACTGGTCTTTCTGATGTGAGTGGGGAAGAAACTGGAGTTTAGGGTAGTGCAGTGTTATTAGCCAGAATGTCCCTACAGTCACTGTAACAGCATAAATTAGCTGAGTCATGATAACCACTCTAATAATGAAAATCAGCAGTAAAAAAAATTGCATGGTCAGTGGTGAGCAAGTGGCGAGCCATTGTTTGTAAACAGGAGGTACTTTGGCATAACTACTTGTGTAGAGTATGAAAAGCCCTCGTGCTTTGGTGGACAGGCATGTCCCTGACTCTCAAGCATTCTGATGCATCTGTGGAGCATCGCCTTCCCTGGGCTGCACGTTGGGTGTTCTGATCCTGCCTTTGACCCACAGCTACAGAGAAACAACATTCGGAAATGGTTATTTAGCCTTCTGCCCGGGTATCCTTGACTTCAGTGATCCATAAGGATACTTGTGAATTCTTTTTGGAAGGAAGGCTCTGTTGCTGGATATGCTTTTACTCCGCTCTCAAAAATGTAGCTGTCATTGAAAATGACCCCTGTGGAATCTGCCTTAGTTGCTTCTGCATGGGAGACTGTTAATGATTCTCCAGAAGAAATCCTGGCAGTAATGTAAAAATATGATGATAGTGATGGCACAGTTGCTGCCATCATACACAGCTTCATAAATAGTTTTAAAAAAGAAAAACCAAACAAAACCAAACAACCCAAACAAACCAGTTAAAAATTCCTCAAAAATTAGCACCTGAAAGTAGATACAATTTTCCTGTGATTCTAACATGATTCTCTCTTATGAATATACTATTTAGAGAGCCATAAGTACTAATCCTAATCCTTTCTGATCTTTTATTTATCATGTCAGAGGAAAATACTATTTGGTTTGTCCCTCTGGGAGCAAGAACTATACTTTTTTTCTCCGTGTTATTTTCTTTCACTGAGACAATGTGTTATTTCTTCCTTTTAAATTATTTGTAAAATGACAGATGAATTTCCAGCAATGGTAGCATTCCTTAATAGTTAGGGAAACAGGTTTGTATTCCAGATATGCAGACATGAAGAAAAATAGTAGAATTAGAAAGGCATGGTTTAAATTATGCAATAGTAAGACCAAGTTAAAGGCTAGACATTTTCAATATTGTTTATGGTACAACTGCTGAAGTTAATTGTGTAAATGTATACCCTTTGCCATAGTTTCTGTTTACATAAGCAAAGCACCTTTTCAGTCACACAGTACTAGTGATCATGGATTGTAGTAATTAGCAGCACTTAAATCTTTATATGTTGTGATTTGATATTTTACAATAAATTCATTTTAAACCACTTACTCAATTTCTAAAGAGAGATAATTTTGTAAAATAAGTTGTTCTGCTTTGTTTTAGATTTTTAGAAGCAATAAATTGGGTACAATGTCAGTATAAAAACATTAAATTGTTTTGTAAACAGCATAAAATACTTGCTCTCAAATGTAATATTTTTAACAAAGCAATGTTAATTTTTGTTTTGAGCAAAATACTTGAAGCCTAACAATAATAATATATAACATTTTCCATATCAGTCTCTGGACAGCTCTGGAAGCAATGTGCCTGCTTAATTTGTAGAACTCATTCCAATTTTATAAGCAGGAGAATTTGGACATTTAAATGAATTGAAACAAAGCAGGTTAATTATTCAGGGACCTCAGACTAAAATAAGTTAAGTTACAAATAATACATCATGTGCTCTTATTATAACCTCAATGTCCCTAGATTACTGTGAACACTGCCTCTCACTCTTAGACCAGTATTTTCTGTCTGATTAGAGGTTTGCTTTCCTTTTTTTTAGTATGAATTTAGCTATTTTAAAAAACAGGGTCCCTTTTTATATTTACATTAGTACCTCAATAAGGATAAGTCTATATTTCTGCTAACAGATTACTGATTTCTAGGTTTTGGTAAGGTCACATAAAATGTGGTTAGGCTACATTATTCTTTGAAGATTGTTGCTGCTTCCTCTATGAAAAAAAATAAAAATAAAAAATAGCCAGTAGCAGAGAATATTAACTTTTAGAGCAATATTTACAAAGCTTTATCTTCTCAAGGTGATGCCCTTTAATAGAGGACAATTCATGGTCCTTAGTTCAGCAGTTCTGTCAAGTCTGAGGCAGTCATTTGATTTCACTTTTATACATATGCTTAGGTGTTCAGAAAATTACTGTATGTAGAAGTCCTGAATACTATAAGGCTAGGTCAACAACAAGGGGGTAGATTTCCAAATTCTTACTGTTGATGTTTTCTGTGATCTGACTTTGTACTGACTTTGGCTGAATTGAGTAAACAGCAACACGCACATATGACAGTGCTATGATGCAATTTTGATTTCCATTTTAAAGGATCATGTACTTGCTTAGAGCTCTTCATATGTTGCATTTGAAACAAAAACACTAAATGTTTGCATTTTGGTCTGTTATAAGAGGAAAAGGCTGTTTAGGGTTGAGGTTTTTGGTTGTTTTCTAATTTTATGAGCCTCTTTGGATGGACTCAGTAGAAGCAAAACCCAAGTACAATTTATTCTGCCTAGTGTTTTCAAAGTCCTCAGTATCATTTATTTTTTGTCTCTGATCATACAGAAGATGCTTCTACCTTAGCAGAGGCAAGTGAATTAAGTCTCAGTAAGGGGACAAACTTTAGGCAAAACCATTGTTAGATCCACATAATTTCACTAGAATACACACAGAAGAGCATGGTGGGTTTGTCATCATTTGTCCCTCTGCATACAAATACAGCATCATTTTTAAAGGTGTGATGTAACACGAGAGCCATTTAGATTTGCTGCCCTTGTTCTCTGATCAATGTGCTATAGATGATCTAGTCTAGATCGTCTGGTCTAGATGTGGTCAGCATTACTGTGTCGTCTTCTAGCCTCCAGAGACCTGTCTTGCTTGTAAGTACTGTCCCTCTCCTGTGCAGCAAAGGGTTTTCTTTTTGTACACTGTGAATTCTGGGGATTGATGGTATAATTTAATATATTTTCCAGAATATGCTATATAATGAAGACAGTATTGTCTTTGTTGACTACACAGGCGTTAGTTTTTGCATGTGCATATGTGACCTAACGTGGAGTGTTGTGCGTCATCTAACACAGACCAGAGGAAGGGTTTCACAGGCATAATTTGATGAAAAGGCAAACGTGTCAAGTATGCATCCCTGCTTCCCTGTGCAAGATTCCATGCTCAGTTCTGAAGCTTTCTTTTTAAAAGCTGGTGTTATCAGAGGGAGGATGGGAGGGTTGGCCTATGGAGGTCTTTTCTATTTCTTATTTCTCATTTTGGGTGCTTCAGGAAGCAAAGGAGACTTGGCTTCCTCACTGCCTGCACCTTTGTCATAATGTGTTGAGGCAAATTAGGCCACAGTGCACTGTCAGTATCACACCATGTTGCATCAGACTGTGTAACACTGAGCTTCGTTTGACTCCTCACAGACAGTGACTCAGGTCAGGAAAGAGCAGGCCCGTGGCAGCTCAGAAATTGAGCACTGGATTTCCTTGAGCAAGAGTGGATGTGCTTCTCTCTGTAAATATGGTGAGAAAGAAGGTCCTAAATTTCTTATGTTAATGCTATGAGACTTAAGTCTGTCCTTCTTACAGTGTTTATCTGTTCAGTGACCATGTGCATTCAGGGCCAGAACAACCTTTTGCTTTTCCACTCCAGGGTTTTCATCCTTACGTTCCTGAATTTCAAAATTCCTCAGAAATGCTGAGGCCAGATTCATGTTTCACACATACCAGGTATTAAACTACTACTTAATTTGTACTTAAATATTACTCATGCAAAATTCCCAGTGAAGTCAGTGAGGTTTTTGCTTGATTTGATAATTTGGCCTAGTATTTTTATGGTGCAACTGACATTAGCCACAGTGAGTTGAAGGAATTAAAGTAATCCAAAAGCCCACGCATGACATTCTCACATGCATGAGGAAGAAAAGGTTTGCATCTGAGTCCAGCTGACAATCTTAGAGCATCTCGTGGGGTTTTTTATTCAAGTTTTTCATACAATGTTTTTACATAATCATTAAGTGTTAAAATCTGAAATACAATGCTGTCCTTACTTTAAACTTGAGCAACTCAGTTCAATAGGACTGAGCAAGCAGCTCAGTTCCAGGCTTCCTATTGTTGAACTATAATGTGGTTTCCCCAGGAATTGTGGAATCCTACATGTGGGTTTTAATTCACTCCAACAGGTATTTAATGGAGATTTAATAAGACAGTTACTGTATGTTAATTGACTGTCAAATGATTACTAAGAGGTTTTTGCAATTATTGAAGTTTGCTAATTATCTGATAGATAAATCAATTTTCCATGTGAACAACTTACATCTTACGTAAGCAATAAATATTCTGTTAGATCATGTATACAGTTATACTGAAATGAAAGATGTGCCGTGTTGAATAAGCTTCTTGCCTCTGTCCAGGATGGTCAGGAAGGAAACAATTTACCCCTCTTACACTTGTGCTTCCTTGCTGAATGCGAGTGCAGAAGATCCAGGTCACAGGACCTGTGGCTAGGGCAGTGAGGGTGTCAATGGGTGAAGCATCTGGAACCAGACAGAGATCAGGAAAGGAGGTCTTACATCCACACCTTCCCCTCTGGCTTCAGATTGTGACTTGTAGAAACTAAAGGAACTGTGAGGTCTTTCTTTCGGAACAAAGGCTGCATTGTGATGTAGATTGGTTGTTCTTTGTGTGTAGAGAATGAGGGCTCTGGAACAGAAGTTTCATCTTTAGAAACATTTTTGGCGTCAGGTATACGTTCAGACCCACACAAATGAATCAGTACTTTCTGTGTATTGCTGGTTATTAATCAGTACTCAGTGTATTAATGAGGAAAGTAACTGTAATCAGCTCTGATTTATGCAAATAAAATGCAACCCTCAGACTCTTGGTCAGTTGCCAGGACAGCCTGCAGGTGGTGGAAGCATGAAGCATGGGTGGTACTTGTTTTTTAAAAAGAGAAAGGGGGTGGGGGGAGCTATTTCTCTAGGAAAAACATTTTTACTGCTAATAAAAAAATACAGCTCTTTAATGAGCTTCCCTTCTGACAGTCCTGCTTAAGTACTAATTCCTTAAATATAATACACCTGATATGCAGATTTTTACAGGTGGTTATTGAGTCAGGCCACCTAAGAGGTGTTGACAATTGCCTTAGAACCTAAAAATTTAGCTTTTAATAGTGGATTACTTAATACTACTGTGTAAAGTCTGTCCTTGTGGGACTGTAGTACAGAAATGAGACTGAGCAGTGCCCACCAGAACAGAGGCAATTTCTTCATTAGTTGTATCAAAGTTAGCAGAGTATGTAAATGCATTTTTGCACTTGTAGCAATGGCTAAAGCAAGTTCTTATCTCGGTTGTTTAACACACCTTTCTGTAAAGGGCGTACTTTGCCAATCCTTGATACCAGACCAGTTTGACATAATTTACTTTTAAAAGTGCAGCATAGAAAAGCCATTTCAAAATGCAACAAAAAGATTAAAGCAGGGTCTTAAGAGTACCAGTTTGCTTCATCTCTAAATCTTGTATTCCTCTAAATTAGAGAGAAATTGAAAGTACATCCTTCTCAGTGATATGAAACAGCAGACTCATCCTGCAGTAGGATGGTGATGATGTAAAGAACTCCCAGCCAATGCAATCAAAACACACATGACCTCTGATGCCAAATGGGAAGACGCTTCATTTTTGTACAGAAATCTCTGGAACTCATCTTGGGTGGCAGACATCCTCTCTCCCTCTGTGTTCAGGATTAGTGGATTATCTCTTCTCAGTCTAGGAATAGAGCACAGCTGCCCTGGGCCCTTTTGTCATGGATACTTTCTATGTCTTTGGTATTCTTCAGTCGTGCTTCTCCCCAAAAGCTGTTCGCTTGTAGGAGACAATATCTTAGTGATGCACATTGACCAAGTAAACCTGATCAATAATATGGTGTGCGTGGGTGACACAGTCCTATCAATGGCTAATCAATAAATGCTTCTTGCTGACTTCTGTCAATCTGGCATGTTCAGTAAATAAATCTTTCTGGAGATAATTTGGCCCCAGACCTACATCAATCATCTTCGGTTTAGTGCTCAACCAGAGACATTTAAAACACAGAATTTCAGCCAATTCAATCCTTCTGTTATGCATTTAGTAACTACAGAAATTAATAAAACATCCTTAAGAATTTAAGTTTCAGTATTTGTCTGCTTGAAAAAATGAAAATTATTTAGCAGCTTCCAATAGAGACTTATATAACCTGATATAACTTCAGGCTGTCTAGCTCAGCTACCAATCGTGTTTTAGTTTCAGTCCAGTCTGGATTGATTTTTCTTGATGGGATTTCAGTAGAGGTTAAATAGCTTAATTCAAGCTCTAAAGTGAATACCTTCATGTATATGAGTCTTATTGTCACATATTAAAGGAACAGTCTTGGGAAAGGGGTAGAAAAAGCCCTTGTAATGTGAGCTGCTGAAAGGCCTGAATATCACTTAAGTATCAGCTCCAGTGAGACTGAAGTGGTCTTTTAAATCAATGTTTCACCATAAGTGGGCAGTTCTGGAGTGTCTTATTGTAATAAATTTAGTGCTTTTCAACCGCAGCTGTTTACTGTATTTAATTTGTCTTACATTACTTGCCTTCTTAATTGGAAATGTTTCTTAGTGTAATGTAGTAGCAATTCCCCCTTGTCCAGAAATAGAGCGCTGTGCACAGGCCATTAGTTCAGGCTGTGCCACGATGGTGTTCGCCCATAGTCGGGGCATTAGCAGGATTCTCTTCATCATTACAAGTGTTCAGTGCTGTGGTGCTGAAC
This sequence comes from Ceyx melanurus, assembly GCA_024611195.1. Lineage (NCBI taxonomy): Eukaryota > Metazoa > Chordata > Aves > Coraciiformes > Alcedinidae > Ceyx > Ceyx melanurus. Next base: position 56,507 of record JANHGL010014348.1, read on the forward strand.
TTAAAAGATATTTTGGACCATTTTTTGATGATAAAAGTATTTATAGCCCTATGTAAGAGATAAGTAAATCTTTTGCTTTGGAGTAATGCCTGTGAATATCTAGAAGACAGTTGTCCATTTTTTTTGGGGGGGGTGGTGGTATTTTTGTTTTGTTTTTTGCATGGGAGATCCTCACAAAAAATTCCACACAAAAATACTGCAGCTTTTACTGAGATTATTTTTCAATTAAAAGAGAAGCAGCACACTTTGGGTTTAAGTGGCTTTTAAATTTAAGCCACTTTTCTCCTCAGAAAGGTTTTTTTATTTTCAGAAAAAAACAGTAGCTTTTCTTGTCTAAATGAAAATAATCCATAAAGAAAGCCTAAAATACTGAGTTTTATGGAATGACATTTTAATGAAGTAATCCAAATCCAACAAGTAGAAAAGGACCGTTGTAACAGGAACAAATATTACACATCCATCTTCCTGTGATGCTCATCCATTGATCTCAGCTTTTCTCGATTATTTGCCTAAGGAAACATTGCTTATGAACTCATTTTTTCTGAACCCTTTTCTTTTGGATATGAAACAACTTAAAATTTCTAAAGCAAAATTAGAGGAAAAGAATATGGTAAAACAAATTGAAATTGAGTACCTGGGCACAGAAGTGAAATAATCCCAATCGTAATTCCTTTTTTTTTTTTTTTTTTTTGTCTTTTATGGTTTATTAAATGAGTATTTTAATTCCCATGCAGGTTTTACCTCTTGCTCTTTTAAAATTATTTTAGAGTTTACACTTCTTCCTTTTTATTGGACCATTTGCATATACACAAGTGTGTGCAGACTTACACAGTCTATTCAGAAACGCTTCCATTCTTCCAGCCTCTGTGAGAAGTTATGTCCTATCAGTATGTTATTCACAATAGTAAGAAATGATGCAGGAAAAATCACTGCATTAATCTAAGATGCCTGTAAATTAACTGTAATTTAGCTAGGAAATACAACACAGCGCTGGGTGCATGATCCACAGTTTTTATTTCAGCACCATCTTCTCATCTTTTACTATTTGCTTCAGTCTCATCTTTATGGTTCTCCATTCAGGCTTTTTATATGCTAAGCACAAAATAGCTTGATCAGGAACTTTAGGCTCAAGTGAGGGGATGAATCCTAACCTCTCTGTCCGAGCCAGCCCCCAGCGATGCTGAAGCGACTGATTCTGCTATATCATAGCTTTCTTTTCTTCTGACTAGGCCATTGTCATATTGCTGTCGACCTCTAACCCCACACACACAAACCTGAACTCTGTATTAGGCTTCCCAGGGAATAAACTATGAGCAAAGTTGAACTGCTAGCTAGAATGAGGGGAAATGGTTCGTGCTGCCATAGTAACGTGACCTGGTACTGTCTGCCTGGAACAAAGACAGTTTTCTTGTCCTTTTTTCTGCCCCTGTGAGCGTTTAAGCCTCCCTGCTGTTTCTCCACTTGGGAGAGGGGTGAACATTGTACACCACACAGTGAAAAAAGATGTTACTCTCCCCTGCTTAAAGTAGGGCAGTCATTGAGGAAACTGGGGAATCAGGATACCAGAAAAAAGCCAACAAACAAACAAAAGAACAAGACAGAGGTGGAGAGCTTTTGGTCAATAATTTGACTCTGTAGTTTGAATTTCACATAATTATCCCAAATCCTAAGTATTGCAGGTTTTAACTTGGTCATTTATTTCTTATCTGAGCCTCCTTGTGTTGTCTTAAAAAAAAAATACTAACTACATCAGTGTAACTCTGGGAAGATTTTATGCACATTAGTCCTGTGGAGAGAGATAGGGACCTCCTACGCAGGTAGTATTTAGTGTTTGGTGTTTGCCCTGTCATAATTTTAATTAGGAATGCACAATAAATTATTTAAGTGATTATGCACAATAAATACAGAGTTTGGTTTTTACACCATGCCAGACTTCAGTAAAAAAACATTTAGGGTTTATTCTGGGATGGGATAAGGGAACCAAGATTCCCTTTATTTAAACTGTTCTAGTCTCATTCTCGTCCATACACCTGGTAGATTCTTCATCATGATAGTTAATGTTCTCACAAGTTTATTTCAAATCATGCTTTATTTGAAATGTTTAAGTGGAGATCATGTCAGAGATTTGCTTCCAGTTAAATTTTACAGAGCTCTGTCAAAATATATTAACAAAAACAAAAAAACCCAACCAGAAATCTTCAACCACCAACCCTTTTTACATGCAGAGGTTTAGAAGACTGAAAAGAAATGAGATTCTCAGTCTTAATTAATGAATGAGCTTTCCTGAGCTGTTAGATTAAAAGAATCAGACATGCTTTCTGTAATTCCACTTATCATAGAAATGGGACTTGTTCATATTTGCTTTCTTGATACTTTCTTCATCAATTTATCCTTGCGGTTTATACCAGTTGTCTGCAGCATCATCATGCTTAGGTGGGTTTTGAGACAGATGGTAGGATGGTGTGCAAGGCTTGGGCACAGAGAGTCACAGATGTGCCCTTCTTGGCAGTTTTGGAGAAGGCTGGAAATTTGATTTGAAATTTGACAAAAAAAGGAATCCAAATGCTTGAAACTCTTGGGAAAGAAAGACGGTAAAGTGAGAAGGGTTGATATAAAAGTCTGTGACCTCCTGCACAGTAAGTATGCAGTTCTAGAGCCCCTGTCCAAAAAGGATATCATAGAACTGGAAATAGAACTAGCTGTTGACACCAACAATGGATAGGGGTCTTACACTGTTCCACTGAGAAAAGACAGAGAGATAGGAAAAGGCATCAGAGGAAAAGTGATAATGTCAGAGAGAGGCTAAAAGTTTCAGTGTGTATTGTTGCTTTCAGTGAACAATCTGGAGGGCATTGTATGAATCTAAAACTGACAGAGCAAAATATATTAAATTATATATTTATAATAAATATAACTTCTGTATAACTTCTCACATCACTACACATGACCTTGGACTCAAGAAGCCCTCAGACTACTAAATATTAGAAGGTGGGAAATCATTTTGGAAAAAAATATTACATTGTGTGCCGTTTCTTAGGCTCTTCCATGGGTGTAAGCTATTCACCACTGCTGGGCGCAGGCTATTACACTAGCTGGGTATTAATCTGAAAGACCTCCACAGAACTCAGGGATGCTGTAGAAGTAAAAAAGTTATTTAGTAAATACAGTGCAAGTTCACGCAAGCTCTGATGCCTGTCTAACTTTTGCAATGTAGTGTCAAGTTGTCATTTTCTCTGGACGCAGTTCTCTTGGTTTAGATGAAGGAACAATCAGGTAGAAACCAGTAATGCCTGCTTCAGCAAATGGCAACATCACAAATTGATTGTCATTCATTTAATTTGCATATGTCTTTACATGAGGGGAAGGGTCAAGGGAGGAGGGCTGAGTTACACATTTCATATTGATGAGTATTAAATACTACTCTGTTACCAAATCAGGGCTTTTTCAGTAATGCAAGAAGCATTTAGAAGTGGTATCCAGCAGCTGTTCTTTTAAATCTCTGAAGAGAAGCCTTCAAAAAACCAACCAGAAAAACAACCAACAAACAAAAATACCAAAGTAAAAAAGGTGGGGACAGGGAATGAAAATTTTGCATAAGTGCCAATAAAACTGTAGTCGGGCTTTGACTCGAGTGTCTGTTGTCTTTGGTTGAATCCCCTGTCCCTTCCCAGCCATGTGTTCCTTCACTGTCAGAGGAGCACCTTTGACACCTCTTTAAAGCAGAAAGTGAAAGCGGAAAACCCGTTCTGACTCTCCCCTCCCTGTGCAGAACTGTCTTGCAGAGGCAGAATTAGTGCCGAGAGATGCCAGCAGCGTGCTGCTTTGGGGAGCACTAGTCACCTCAGTCAGGAGAGGAGCTCATTAGAATTCTGTAAAAACTCTACAAATAGAATGTGCAGGAATCAATTGGTTCTGTGGACTTTACTAACAACTTTTCACATAAAGAAATAGTGTGCAAAATTATCACATCAATTGTCTTTGTTAATTCTGCTTATAAAGAGTGAGTCTCTTTCTCTAAATTGCCCATGGCAAATCCTGCCATACACAATTGGTTGGCCATGTGTGCACCAGAGCCAAGCCTATCACATATGTTCAGTAAGCCCAGTAAATATTTACATTTCTTATTCTTATTTTTAACTCATAATTATTTTCTTTATGAACTGCTCATTTCATTTCATCATTTCATTCATTTCATCAACTGCTCATTTCATCATTTGTGGATGTTATATACCTTGACTTCAGCAAGGCTTTTGATACTGTCTCCCATGGGATCCTCACAGCCAAGCTTGAGAAGTGTGGGTT
>JANHGL010014348.1:60908-110833 GCA_024611195.1 Ceyx melanurus
ATGTACTAGAGAGCAGCTCTGGAGAAAGAGACCTGGGGGTCCTGGTGGACAGGGGGATGACCATGAGCCAACAATGATTTTATCTTAAGTGAGTACAGGTTTGGAAACTCTATGTGATATCTACAGTTTCTTCAGTTTGTGATTTTAGGTCAGACCCAAGTGATGCTAGAGCATTTCTAGTGAACTTACTTTGCTTCATAAAGTTTTTTGTTTGAGGTATTTTGGGCTTTGTTGTTAAAATACACACACACAAACAGCAAAACAAAAATCCACATACCAAAAATCTGCACAGATTACTTTCAGTGTTTAAAACCAGAGTTTTTATACTCAAACCTTGGACATGCCATTTCTCACTATGTCAGTCAAGAATAAATCAACACCTTAATCTCCTCGAGGGGGAAAAAGATAAATAAAATCTATAGGGTTCTTTATAGTCATTAGCCTTGAATATTTGTATCACTGAAAAAACTTCCCTCTCTTCTTAACCCCACAGAAGACTTTGCCAACAAACCCAAGACTGTAATTGGAAGCTCTTTTCTTCCCCCATTACCACCAAGGTTTGTTTGTCATCAGCAAGACTCTTCCACCCTGTGTTTCCCTGCAGTGATTATGGTCTTCCCAACGCAATTAACTGTAACATAGCAGAAGACAGCGCTAAGGAAAGAGGGGAAGAACTACAAAATCTAACTTTGAAGGGTTTTCTGTTGGTTGGGTTTTGATTGGTGTGGGTTTTTGTGTTTTTTTGGTAGTTTTTTTTTTTTTTGGTTGGTTGGTTGGTTTGGTTTTTGCTTTGTTTTTTTAATGTATGAGGAATTTGATTCTCTTCCTGCTTTGGAACATGGTCCTCCCTTAGGACTTCAGTCTCCTCCCCTGTCTAATCTGCTTTTGCATTATTTTGTGGGTTCCACAGCAGGCTGATACCAATGCCAAGCTCCCTTTCAGGGAAGGAGTCTGCTGTGTCTAATACACCATTAGTGGTCAGCTGGGTGAACCAAAGAGGAGTAAAGAGATATGAGTGATTTGCACCAAGATTTATCTTGGGTAACAGTGGAAGGTATCCCTTCTAGGGACTCTCCAAATGATCTAGGCCATTTTCTGTCTCTGTCAGCTTTTGTTCTGTCGTTTCTCATTCCTCCTTAAAGGATGTGATAAGATTGAATGTTGCAGCTTTTGCCGTCCTGCAGCAATGGAAAGTCTCCTCTGGGGTTCTTAGAAGAGCAGCTTCAAATTATCCTCTCATTAGTGATGATACATCCCTTTTGAACACTGTGCCATTCCATCGTAGTGTTTCAGCATTGAACATTAGGAGGTAACTGCCTTCACAACATATGTCATTACTCATTAAGGGACCCTTCCTGGATTATGGCTGAGGTTTATTGTCTTGTTAAAGATGCTTAACACTTACAGTTTTGTTTTTAATTTAGGAAGCAGCATGATCAAAGTGTGCCCTGAGAATTTATCTCTGATTTTGTGAAATTTGCAGGTTGGCCTGTTCGGAGGAGGTGATCCTTAAATTGAATTGCAGCCCTCCAAGGCGTGTTTGGATGTCAAGCACTGCCATGATCTGACATGTTAATGGCTTTGAGAAAACAATGTGTTTCAGAGGTAATTGCTGAAGCAGTGAGTTCCCAGCAATATTTTACTTAAAAGAAATGTGCTGCTTCTCCACTGTGAAGACTGGAACACTGACACTGAGCAACTGAATGCTACAAATCTCTGCTTGCATTTTAATGATCATTAAATTCTTCTAACAGACTGGAGCAGGACCTCTGTCCCATCCATTGTTTGGAGCTCAGGATGGCATTAGATTCAGACATGATGTTGTTACTGTAACTGGACTTCAGTATTTATTTTAATAAAGCAAGCAGTATTTACATAATTTACATCTTCCTCCCCTGCAGACTTCAAGTTTGCAGTTAGACTAGATAGCCAGGCTTGTCCTCTTCAGTGCACCTGCTGATACTAAGGTTGCTGCTGGCTTGCGGTCACTTTTGCAGTAGTTCTAGGCAAGTCTTGTGTCATTTGGTATGTGAAAGTTGCCTTGAGCATACCCACGTTTTCCCACTACAGTTTTTATCTAGCTGACAAGATTTGGTAAAGTGCAGCTAATTGAGACATTTTATACCATCTTGGTGGTGTGGATTTGGATTTTTTTGGGAAATGATGGCGATGTGTCACTGACAGGTGAAAAGACTCTTTAGTGTCAGGATTCAGTCCATGGCTTCCTAATGTTCTTACTGAGCATAGTTAGAAGCTGTTTGGGTGACACATAAATGGAGTAGAAGAATGGCGTTTGACCAGAGCTATCATGCTCTCTGCTGTAGTTTTGTGGGGCATGTGGTTTATTGTTTGGATTGTTTCAGAGTCGATGCATATTCTGGTTCATTCCAAACTGTAATCAATCTGCAGTCTGGATGTGAAGTGAGAATGACAGGGCCAATGCTTCATTTATCAAGAGTTTCTTTTGATAATATATGTCGGTGTACATATGTATGTATCAAAAAATGGGAGGATTTAGCTCCCTCTACCTTGATTTAATGCCATTAAGCCTGTCATTTTACTAAAATGATTTCTTAGTAGAGGGGCAGCTGCCAAAGCCATGTTGCTTAATGTCTGAATTGCAGTGTGGTGACTGCGATTGGAACTGTTCTGCATGGAGTCTGAACTAATAGTGTTGCTTTTAGAAATTCATCTGTCTTTACAGAAAGAATGGTTTGGGAAGGGATCAGTGAGAATGTGTGTGTGGCATCAGAACAGAGGTTCCCTGGGCTGAGCATAAATATTCTTAGGTCTTGCAGTACAGGGGAATGAAAATGGGGTGTGGCCTAATACCAGCATGAAAGAGGAGGAAGGAAAGGCTTGTCCCCTCAGAGTACTTTGCACACAGGACTGGGAAATTGATGCTTTCATACACATGACATCTGTAAACAGTGAAACACATTTTACTAGATTCTGAGCAATTTTATTTTTTTTTCCTGCAATGTGCATTTACATTTTGCTTTTTCCCTCTTCCTCACTCTTTAGATCCCTGAACATGAATGTCACCTCTTCTACCCTCCAGTGCACATTTCTGTCAGAGTTAATCATTCTGCCACGGGACGGTAAAAAATAAATATGAAGGGCTTTAGTAGGAACTTATATTAAATAGCATGTGATCAGTCCTAGAGAGCCTGCCATGCAAGAATTTGCTTGTGATTTGAGATCTGATGTCTCTTTTTATTTCCTCTGGTCAGAAGAAGTTATTTTGTACAGAGCTGTTATGATCCTGGTTGCTGCCTAATTCAAGTGAGCAAGAGACTAAAAATTACAATGATTCGAGTAAAACAACAGTAAGGAGCACTGAAGTAGAAGGCATTGCTTTCCTCGAATAAATGTCCTGTAGTGTCAGCCTTTGGTAAGGTAGTAGTTTGTAACTGATGCAGACACATAGAGATTTTGTATTTTTCTCTGTTTTGGTAGCCACCACTACTGGTGCACAGCATTCCAAGGGTAATCTCTTTTGTTGTTGTTGTTGTTTTTGGTTTTGTACCAAAATTCACATTAATGTTATGACCAAGATAACAAAATCATAAGATTATTTGGAAAGAGGTATATTTTTTAAAATACAACAATAGATATTGTTTGCTTGCTTATTTCTGAACTGCTCATATTTACACCCATTGTTTTTCATTGTTTTCATGTGTGCTTGTTAGAAACTTTATCTTTTAAGGAATATTACTTTGTGTAATAATTTGGTCCTAGTATTTATGATAAAACAAAGCACAAAATATCACAAATTGTATGATAAAATTGAGTAAAACTTGCTGATATTCACATGTGTATGAAATCACTATTTATCTCTGGTGCAAAGCAAATCTGACATCCCTGCTTTGCTTGTTACTTGCATTGGTATACACCAATTTCAAATTTGATTTCAAGGCCTGTCCTTGCATCTCCTGACTGAAACTGAATTACACGGGTTATTGCCTCTCATTAGTTTTGTGTCAGACATTCTGTACTCTCAGTAGATCTCTGCACTGCTTATTCTAAAAAGCATCTTTTTCCTGTTGTTATTCTCTTGTTTATATTTGAATTACATACCTGCAGAGTGGTGCTACTGTTACAGTTAGAATACTTAGGAAGCAGAACTGTATTAGTGTCCTCACTTGTAACCTGGCAAGTGCAGAATGACTGAGGACAGTACCACAATCTTGTGTTTATTCTTAGACTAGCTTTCTCATTTTTTTCTTTGAACTGAGTAAGTATAAGGAAAGAATAATGAAGAGATCTCTTATACCATAAAATATGGAAACAAAGAAACATATAGTGCTAAAGAACAGAAGAACTGATAAACATTTGAACCAAAACCTGGTATCTTGCTGTACCAGGAGTGGAATAATCAGTCATTCTTGTTGGCTTGCTTCTTAGAGACAGAGTACTGTTACTGTGCTCTTCGCCACACCTACAGTGTGCTGAGATCTCTAAATAGCATCTTCTCACAGATTTATACTTCATAGTAAGGGGACACTGGACAGAAAACACTAGAAGAGATGTGGTATTAGGCCAAAAATCCACATAGCTCAGAAGCCTAGCTGAAGGGAGTGAAGAGTAGGTGCTAGTAGATAAGATTAAACAGGATGTGCATTTACATATGTCTGCTCTCGTCTCTGTCGAAGAGGAATAAGCGCCAGGTTTCAGTATTTACTGTTTTGTAGGCGAACAAAACCACTAGATCACCTCTGTGAATCTTGACAATGTTATGGAGCATGTTTTGTACATGCTGGTACCTTTTCAGGGGTAGATAAAATTTGTAGCATTCCCTTCATTCTCTGAGTGCTCTAAGTTCACTTGAAAATTTTGTACTAATTACTAGGGGTGTAGGAAATCGAAAGTCAAATGCTTCTTTTGAGACCGCAAAGTATCTGAGGATTTTTATTTTTTAGTGTGTTTGGGATGAATACTTGAAGAAGGGTTAAACAGCAGCCAAAACAATTCATTGCAAGATCTTCAAAGCAAATCAGATTTTTTAATTATATCAAATTAAGGTTATTAAAAGTTAAGTTCTGAACTGAGAGCATTTTCCAGTGAAAGGTGCTGCAACATCATTATTTCTCCCCAAAACGCACTTACTGTACATTTCTCAAAGCCATCAGCCTTGATTGAAAGCTAATGAAAAAGCTGTCCTGCGTCAGTTTATTCCTTGTATCCATTAAGAATAATTACAGCTGAACAATTTTTGATGCCTGTAACCTTCGCAAGTGTTGCTAATGGCATTATAAATTGCTCCTTGTCCAATGACTACAGTCTGAAGCTTAATTCAAAAGCGCTCTGTCAACAGGGCTGATTTGTGTGGTTAATGAGTGCGTTTAAAACAACAGCCTCAGCTCATGCATCCTAATGTCGATAAGAGGATGTGGTTCAATAAAGAGGCTTGTCTGTAATAATTAGCAGCGACAAATGCTCGGGATTAGACCGATCGCAGCATTAATGACTCTGCTTTCAGCCCGTTACAGGAAAAAGCAAACTTTCTAGCTCTAACTTTTCTGGGCTTAGATTTAACTTTTAAGGAATGGTCTTCTATAAGCCAAGTAGCTGAACAGAAATCTTTAATATGCTGTGTTAGTAGAGCAGTCCAAGGCCTCTCTACGGACTCTCATGGCCAAAGTTAGATCTTTCTGAAAACAGTCTTTTTCCAAATGCAGAAGTAGTGGGGCAGATCTACCCTCCACCATGTGTAGCATCCAAGCATTGTAACCCTGTCCTTGGACATGATACTCTTGGTGTGGCCTTCCCATGTACAGCCTGTTCTGCAGGCATGATGAAACCTGCGTGTGGAGATGACAGGAAAAGGACATCTTGTGGCATACGGAGAAATGGATTGGGACAGCATTTCTTTTCTTTTCTTGAGAAGTCTTTCTGCATCACATATGGATGCTTCAGTAGTAGCTGTTGTATTTACAGACTTACTAGAATCCCAGGCCACCTGTGGTCCGTGGGCTGTGAAGAGTTTCAAGTCAGCTAGGAGCTTTATCTGGGCAGGATAAAAGCCAGGGCAGCTTCCCCAAGCTGGATATAGGTGAATTCCAGGCCATAAATGTCATGCTTAGTATAAAGGGGGAAGTCTGCTAAAGATGGGGATTCCTATTGATCCTGAATTTACCTACTGAGACAAAGTCTAGGTCCAAATCAGCCCATCTGAAAATGCAACTGAGAGCACAGCCATGGTCCACTGTTAGAAACTATCAAAATAATGCTTTCTAAACAGTCTGGATTGTTTCCTTCTCCACATTGAGTTGTTCAACAAACTTTGAAACAGAGTTTACACTTGGTCTCGACTGTGTCAGTTTTCTCTAGAAGTTAGAAATATTTATAAAACTCTGAAGGTCTATGAATATTTTGGTATAGTGGCTTTGTGATGAAAACATACAGACACCCTATCAGCTAAGAGTGCTCTGACATCCCACTACTCCTTTTCCTCCTCTAACACATAGGTCACTGCAAAGGGGCTCCTGCCCTTTCTCAGAAGTCACATGTTTGTAAAAAAAAAATCCTATAAAACCAAGTTGTTAAGAGCAACCTTCATATTCTGATTTGGTTTGATTGGTTCTCTTCCTGAGACCAAGACAGGGAAGAGAGATGTGGTTGAATTTGAACACAGACTTGTTCCTATATTTTTCATGTCAGATAAATGTTGTGGGTTTTTTTTATACTATAAAAAGAGAGCCACATTCATTAAAGATACTAGGAGTATCTTTAAAAAAATGCTGCTGGGAGTGCCTGCAATATATATAGCAAAACAGAAATGGAGCAACAATGTCTGCCTCAGCACTGTGAGTGTGAGCTCTGTGACTGAGTGTGGGCAGTGTGACTTACTGTGAGCACTGTGGCTGAGTGTGGGCACTGTGACTGTGAGCTCTGTCACTGTGAGCTCTGTGACTGACTGTGGACACTGTGACTGCGAGCTTTGTGACTGAGTGTGGGCGTTGTGACTTACTGTGAGCACTGTGACTGTGAGCACTGTGACTGAGTGTGGGCACTGTGACTGTGAGCTCTGGGACTGTGGGCACTGTGACTGAGTGTGGGCACTGTGACTGTGAGCTCTGGGACTGTGGGCACTGGGACTGTGGGCGCTGTGACTGTGAGCTCTGTGACTGTCATCACTGTGACTGTGAGTTCTGTCACTGTGAGCACTGTGACTGTCAGCACTGTGACTGTGAGCAGGATGCTCAGTGCTTCACCGAGCAGCCCTGGCTGCAGGCCAAGGGGAGCGGCAGGAGAAGGCCGGGTGACGGCAGGTGATGCTGGGTGGCAGCCTCTGCTGAAACGCTCCAGCTGCTCTCCAGTTGATCTGGCACACGGCGCCATGCAGTCAGTAGCATTTCCAATTACCTTTCTTGGCACTTGCTCATCATCTTGTTGCTTGGACTTTTTTTTTGTTTTGCTTCCCCTAAAAAATGTCACCTAACTAAAGGGGAGTTTTAAAAGAATACTTTTGTGCCTATAAAGTAACTTTGACACGATTAGCTGGGCATCACAAATAGGAAACCATTCATTTAAACTTCCCCTCTCAAAGTTAGCACTTTGAAGTGGCACACTGTGGCTAATACCGTACAAATTGCTGGAATGGGCAGTTAAACGCTGAGGTCAAAGGTTAAATGAACATGGTTGTTTATGAGGACACAGCCCGAATCCATTTGCATTTTAATATTCTTTCTGTGAGATGAAAAACCATTTTGAGGACAGCTTGTTTGGAAATCCCATTAACAGGTTATTTATGGGACTCAGGACTGCATGACCCTTAGCCTTGTTTTGTTAAACATGAACTAGACATGAATCAGATGGGCGGCTGGGCTGCTGCTATTGTTTTCCATAGCATTAAATGTCATTGAATTCAATTATTCTGAATCTGACACTTTCTAAGTTATTACCCTCATAATGCTCAATTTTCCTTTTTTCCTTTGTCAACCTTATTATTTCTATCTGCTTTAAAAAACAGAGACACTCTAAAAAGGCCATTTCCTCTCTTATCACTGATCTAGGTGAGAATGGAGAGAGCTTATCTACACAGCTCTTAAATAATTGGGAAGGCACAGTTTAAAGGAATTAGAAGTTTCCACCTGCTATTGTGATGCATTTTAAGGAATACAGAAATTTTAAAATTCCATCAGGGTAGTAAAATTAGCCATGTAAAGGCCAGGTACTAAATGCTTGGCAAGGGAGGTCTTTTAACCCTTTTTGACAGAGGTATAAAATGATGAGTGATAAATAAAACTAAGATGATAATGTTACCATCAATCAAAATATGAAAAAAGCCCTCTATAATTCCAAATAGCAAGTTTTGTAATACAAGTACGATTTTTATGCCTTCTAACACAAATCTTTAATTGCAAGGAGATAGTGTACTCAATGACAGACTAGCAGTAAATAAATGAAAAATCATCGATGCTTCTAATGAGGGTTGTGTAGTTGAAAGCAGCATTATCTTTGCTAAAGGCCATGGTGAGTCCTAGTAATCAATATTTCCTATCTTACATATTCTTCCTTTGGCATTAGATCTCTTACTGATCCAGTATTTATGGTATTAATAAAATATTCAGAGGACCTCCAGGCAAAAAAATTAAATAAATAAAGTCACACCTACAGAATACAGCAACTGATAGCCTGTGAGTCCTCATAACCCAGAACTAGCTTCTGTGGTGCATAAGCTGGGAGTTGAATAGGCCTGTGCAAGTTCATTAAAGTTAAGAACAGAATTCACTGCTGTGACTGTTCAGTTCTTCTGCACAGGCCTAAGAATTGTCCTTGTTTGATACAGGTTTGAACTGTAACAGATCTTCATTCAGCTGGAGGGGAAAAATGGAAAAAAAAAACAAACAACAAAACACCGCCAATCTTCCAAGCCCACGTAAGGCATTAGAAAAATGTGGTTTTTTTTACTGTGTCAGATAAGGAATTCAGTTTGTGTAAATTCAGTTTTTAGCCATGTTCCTTCAGACCACCTGACTCGGTGCTTGGGTGCACACATGGAGCAAACGCACTCACTTCAAGTGCTTTATGGTGTCTGTGTCTGAAGAGATGTTTTTATTCTGAGTAAGTTGGTAAAGCATTTAAAGAGCGTAGTGAAGGCATATGAAGAAAATTGTATAGGCACTCCTTCAGAGTTGACAGAGAGGAAGAAGTTGTTTTAGAGAGATCAGGGTTCAAATGTGGATCAGATTATTTTGTTGGGTTTTTTGTTTGGGGGCTTTTGTGGATTTTTTTTGTGTGTGTTTTTTGTTTGTGCTTCTGTTATTTATTACATAGCAGCATGTTTTGGAATAAAAAAGCATAAGCAACATCTACAACTCTAGAGATATGGTCAATGTTGTACCTGTTGCTTCTGCTTTCATAGTCCAGTTTACAGGGTAGGAGAAAGCCTCACGTGAGATCCCCTCCATTCTTAGGATTCCCATACCTCAAAAAATAGAACATGTTTCTAAAATCATAGGTGTTTATGTGTGTTTATGGGTATGTACACAAACATACAGATATTCAGAGAGGACTGGTCTGCTTCTCCTGAAAAACTGGCTGTCACAAGAAGAGCTGATGCCCCCTGAGGAGGGTAGCCTGGGGTCGTGTGGACTGCAGTTCTGCAGATCATGATGGAACTACGTATTTCTGCATGCATCCTGCATGGATTTGCATTCTTCTCCCTCCTTCCCTGTTTTCCCCTCCTTCCTTTTCCAAGTTTAAAATGGATTTACAGTATGAATTGGCCATCAATGGAACTCTTTAGTGGTTAATTTATTCTTAATAGAAACTGGTGGGGGTTTTTTTCTGAAGGAAAAGGAACAATACATCTTTAGGACAAGTTTGTAAGTGTCGTGATTTTTCTACTAATTTATACTACATACTCCCGTTTTTAAATGTTAAATTACCTCATTGTAACTCTGAATGTCATATCTACTTGGGCTCAAAATTAAGCTTGCTGTATAGTTGTCAAAATGACCACAATTTGCTCTATGAAATGTCCTGATTGCATGTGTAATTCAAAGCAATCCTAATCTCTGTATAAACCAGTACAGACTGCTTAGGGGTAGAGTTTATGTATGCTGATTGTGCCTTCAGTTTAGCTGATAGTGAATACACCTGCGTGTTGAAAAAGATGCATTACGGATTTTCAAACTCCTAAATGCTTAAAAGAAAGGAGAAAGAAAGGAGAGAGGAAAAGCTGCTCCACTGTGGTAAAGGTTTCAAAAAAGACTTGTTTTTTCACTTACACATTTGTTCCAGGCACTGTTGAAAGCTGCCTCAGTATTCTCTCTGAATATATCAATATACTAGAAATTGCATTGCAGATATGATTCCTGGATAACTCTTGGTTTGTCCCATTACTTATGTGTGTGGTTTTGACAACAAAGATGGATCATGCTAGGAAAACCCCTTCATTGAAAGTAGCCCCACCCTGAAACTTTAATATTGTTTTTCTCTAAGAAATACTTTCTCAAGGTATTTTAGATATTTAGTCAGGAAGCAGCTGGCTGTTGAGGAAAGTTGCTGTAAGTCTTCTGAAACACTGCTCAGTCTGTGACATTTTCCAGAGGACAGTAATACACAAGTGTATTATTCAAGGTATCAGTACCAAAATAACAAACCAAATTAAACTCAGAAACTCTTCACAGGCCCCAAAACTCTTTCTAATTAGTATTTGAAGGTTGCTGTGCAGATCTGCTCCTAGTTGTAGTACTGTTCAAGTGAGAACTTACTCTTCACCTGTTCCTCAAAGATCCCAAGAGAGCATTTTAAAGGATATTGGCAGCTTTGCTGCTAATTTTCTTCCTTTTTTATTTTCTGATTTTACACCTTTTGGGCATTGCATGAAAAACCAAGCCAAATGCAACTACTGAGAATTACACAGTGTTTCTGAATGAAGCATTTAAGCTTGTGAGTTTCTGTGCATCATCTGGATCCTTAGTTTTAGATCCTTAAGATCATCTGGACCCTTAGTGGCATATGGCTCTGAAGCATTAATTTGAATCCTCTTCATAATCCTTGGAGATCAAAAGTGATCATAAATAAATACATTAAATTATAAAGATAATTTTTTAATAACAGTTTTGGTGTGTTATGGAAAATGTCTTCTATTTTATATTAGGATGCTTTGTTAGCTTTTGAGCTCAGTTCATTTGACATAGCAAATAGTTTGGTTAGTCGTCTGAACAGAAACTGGAATGCAACCAGGCAATTTTTCCCCGGAGTAGGCCTTTTCATTATGTTTTGGAAATTTTACATATCTTTCTCAAGCTTCTGGAAGTTCACAGAAAATTATTCTCAGTTTTCTCAGCTTCAGTCATATGGCAGAAGCTTCTGGTTAAATATATGTGCTTAACTGTAAATAAATTCTGACGTTTTATTTTTACTACTGAATTAAAATGTTCATCACCTTGGTGAAAATAAGCAATCACATTCTTTTTAACAGCGAAAAAGAATTGTACATATCGCCCTGAAGGAGCTGAGGAATCTATTTTCATTATAACAAAAATTGATTTTACATTTAAATGTCTCATTATTTGAGCTAATGACTGCTGAGTTTCTTAGTTATTCTTCTGGTTCCTAAATCATTAAAACTATAATAGTTAAAGAGCAAGCAGGAATGCAGAAGACCCAAAACTCCATTAAAATCTACTTATTTTGTCTTTAATTAAAAATGTAATCATCTTTAAGGCATATATGTCTTATCAGAAAACTATCTTACTTATTTTGAGCTCATTTGAATGGCACCTATATTTTTGCTTATAGAAACACCACTGGACCCGAATGTATTGATTTTTGGATTAACATTAGTAGAATTAACATGTGGACTCCTGGGGGCCTCATTCATCAGTGCATTGCTTCAGTTTCTTGGCAGTGTAATTTTGGCTGCACTGAACCAGGGAAGCTGACCCTGTGTTTCAATACAGTGAGGACATGCAAGACAAATCTCTGTAGCACGTGTGTGTGTGTAAAGATGTGTACCACACACCGTCTCCCTTAAAAAATTATGACCATGGACTTCCTGAGGAGGAGGTCTTGTTTGTTTTGCTTTTTGTAGGTAGTGGTAGTTTGAATAATTCTGATGTGCTTGTTTTTTTTGTGTAACAGGCCTGAAGAGGCAGTCCCCTTCCCCCACTGCCTGCTGCAGAGCAGTGGCTGCCTGGGCATTAATGTATTCAGTGCAATGTTAGGGGCTAGCTGACCGTACCTTCCCACCAACAGCACTATGAATTATTGACATGAGGGATGTTCCCTAGTGTATACTTTTCCAAGGTTATACTCTCTGATATTAGATATTTATTTGGCATAAGGTAGGGGAAAAAACCTCATTGCCACATTATGTCTGACACAATCAAGTTTTGGGGAATTTCAACAACATTAGAAGATTTGTATAATGTATTCTTTTAGAGGCAGGGGCTCAGCTTTAAACAAAGCATAATCCTTACTGCATATCATTTACAGCCTAATGCAAGGAGAGGAAGCGGGACTATAATGCTATCTGCATCATTTCCCTTTTGTGTTCAGTTGCAAGGACTATTCACCTAAAATTCAAAATCCATGTATTCATTAAATGGAACAGAATGATGCAAAACTAAAAAAGTAAGAAAATAATGAAATGGATTTCCATGAAAGTGGCATAAAATTGAGTTATTATTTCTAGATATATGATAAAGTATTTGGAAATAATTAAATAGTTGATATCCAGTACCTTTTCCAGTGCTTGCACAGTGCAGTCTTAGTATTTTTATGCTAATGTTATTCCTAATTTCTTTGAACCAAATATTGTTCATTAATATTTCTGCTATCTGTAACAAAAATATATTGTGAACTCTTCATTCATTTTTGTCATCCTGTCTCTCCTTGTCAGACACTTCGTTAACCAAAGTTAGCCACTGGGTACTGGACCTTTTGTACTCCTTACTGAGGGGGCAAATCCTCTGTGGCGAGTTTACTTAAAGAGACAAAGCACATTACAAAGCTCATAACTGTACCCATAAGAAATATTATTTCCCTTGAAATTTTTTTGGGAAAAAAATGGTACCGTTAGTTAAAACCTTTCTCTGTGATACAATATTTGTGAAAATCACATCTTTTTTTTTTTTTTTTCATAATTCAGGCTGTTCTTTTCACAGTGCTTTTCAAAAGCTGGGAAAACAAGTCAGTCAGACCACTTATTTTTAGACAGCGTTCAGGGTCTTAACATTGTGTGCTGAGCCAGCAGGAGGCTGGGATGCAAATAGTGCAAGGGAGCTTACAGCACTTCTATTTCTAGTGAAACGGTTGTGGAAGGAAGCTGCTTGTGGAAATAAATTGCTACTGATGGCTCTTGTAAGTTAAAGAACATAAACAAAAATAAACATTGTAATGACACTAGCCTAGTCTTTTTCCATATAAATTCTATTAAAATATGAGGTCTTCAGATGTGTCTGCTTCTTCCTCTCTCCTTTTTTATTTTATGCAATTTTACAAATTCACTTAATGTAATTATCTTTGGTGAATAATTTAGTGGATTTAGTGTAATGATAGAACTAGAGTGGTTTTTATAGTTCACCTCATGTCTTATTAAATCAGGTTGTTTATAAGTAAGTCCAGTTATTTGTTTATGGAATTTTTAGTAAGAGACAGTGATCTCATGAAAAATATTGAAGAAAACAATAGTTACTTATTTAGAAAAGATGCTGGTAGAGAAAATACAGCTTAATTGGTTAACAGATGATTTAAACTATATTAGTAGATGAGCTTTTGGTAATTTTCCTATAGCTACACACACAGTTACGTGTTGACATATATGCGTGCATTAATTTAATTCACACTTTTCAGTCAGCACATGAATGACAGGGAAATCCTCTGGAACAGTAGGAGAAGCCACAACAGTGGATCTGCCAGATCTTTGTGCTGCCAAATCTATCTGTGTGACAGTCATTGTCGTGGTCATCATGTGGAATAGTCTGTTCTGGGCTGCAAGGCTGTAATTCTCTGCTCACAGCAGCTCTTGTCTCAGTCGCTTATATGGGGATTTCTCTGTTGTTTTCAGCTTTTATTTCATTTCATAAATGATTTGAAGAATACATAAAAAATGGAAAGACATCTCTGTGTGAGAACACAAACAACTGAATTCAGAGACTTTTTGACCCTCACTGTGTGAAATAGGTTCTACTAAAGTTAGTCAGCATAAAACGAGTCACAGCCCACAGAAGCTGTTGTTTCTCAACGGGTACTCCACAGGGCCTGCTTGACTTCATAATCCAAGTTGCTTTCACATAAATTACTTCAGTGTTACCTAGAGAAGTAAGTCAGAACTCCAAAGAAGCATAAATATTTCTCTTGTTAGGAAGGGAGCATTTATTTATTTGACTTTCAGAAAAATAACAAAAAAAGCAGAAAACTGCCCCAAGAACTTTTGAAACAATTCTGTATATTGCAGTAATATAAAGCCTTGTGAGAACAGAAAAAGAGGCTCGAGGCACCAGGAAACACCAGCAGAAAGCAGCCCGAGGAGCTGGGTGACTGCCGTTGAGTACAGTCATGTGCCAAGGCTGAGAGTAAGCGGGAAATTAATAAATCACTTCTCAAGCTCTCAGTATCATAAGTTGTTGATATTTTTCTTCTGGACCTAGGGAAAAGAAGCCCTCTACTTGAAGAGAAAATGCGGGACAGCAAGAGGTATGACTTGGAGAGCTTGCAAGGAGACTGGGGTCATGTCTGCAGAGTGCCTGTCACCAATATCCCTCTGCCAAGGACGGAGCTGGTCTGCTCTCCGTCCTCGCTTCAGGTGGGTGTGAACACCTTGTCTTCCCTCCTTGCCTTCTCTTTTGTGTTTGGGGCTGCTCCCCTCACCCCTGCCACTCGGCCCACAGGCCCCAGAGGCACTGAGTGTCTGACCGGTGTTTGTAGCGTCTCAGGCCACGGTGCTCTGGTCAACAGGATCTGACTGTGGTATCAGGGAGCCTCTTTAGAGAGCTCATTTTCTGAGTGGAGGGCACCCTTGGCCAGTTCTGCAGAGGATTTAGTCATTTATGGAGCCTGCTGAAAATGTGACTTTTTTACATATATGCTTTTTGATGGAGTTTTTCCTGTGGCAATGCTTTTATCCAGTAACTTTTAAACACACATTTTATATATAATTTTACATAGCAGTTTAAGGTTGTTTGGGGTTTTTTTTAATTTTGCATTTTGTCTTTGTTTGTCAAAACCAAGGTTAAGAATGTTGGGTGATTTCTAATGATGTGATTCCTGCTCTGTATATTGAAGCTGTTAAGTAGACAGCAATTCAGTTGTATGTCTCTCACTGATACCATTAAAGTTGGAGGATCTCAAAATGGTGGAAACTGCAGGAACTGGTGAGGGAGAGTAGAATTTCTGTACATCTTAAGGGCAGGAGGAGGAATGGGGTGGAATCCACCTATTAAAGCTTGCGGGAAATAGAAGTACAAAGATAAATGGGTATAAACTAGGCATGAACACATAAAGTCCTGAGTAAATACCTATGCACTATAGACCACTCATGGTACTTTCACATCTCCATACGTATATTTGTGGTTTGTATTAAAAAGGAGGACCAAAGCGTTTCTGTAAGTCACTTATTTAAAGTGTATTTAAATGGTATGAGCTGTACAGCACAGGCCAGGAGCAGAAAATTACTCCGACTGTGTATCTCTGCTTGTGTCAGTAAAAGGCACACACATATTGGACGTTAGGAGCAAGTGTGATTTTTAAATTTGAGTTTTCTGTGTTTTTCATTTTCTGTTACAACACAAAGATTATTTAAGTGTAATTTTGCTAGAGAATATTCAACATAATGCTGTTCTCCATGGAAACCTTTTTGGGGGTGGGGAGGGGAGGAAAATGGGGGAGAGCTATATAAAATAATTCTGATTTATTGTGTCTTTTTTTTTTTCTTTCCAGTTTGTAACTGATCTCTTGTTTCTGGAAAGTGTCATGTTTGTCCTACATGTAGTTTGCAGGAATTAGTCTAGGCTCTAATTTACACTTGTTTAACTACAGCTGCATCCCCACTGCTATTTGTTTATCTCACATTTATTACAGTCTTCTAAATTCAACTTAAGCACTCAGGGGCTTTTTCTAGTAACACTAATGGAGGAGAATAGATACATTATATGTGAATAATGTATTATGATGAT
Organism: Ceyx melanurus; assembly: GCA_024611195.1. Taxonomy (NCBI): domain Eukaryota; kingdom Metazoa; phylum Chordata; class Aves; order Coraciiformes; family Alcedinidae; genus Ceyx; species Ceyx melanurus. Next base: position 77,042 of record JANHGL010014348.1, read on the forward strand.
ACAATTTGGGTCTCTTAGCTCTAACTGAGACCAGTCCTGCCTTACATTATTTATAATTTACACACACCTTCCCGAACATTTTTATGTAAATATTTAATATAGAAAGTGAGTTAACTCTTTCATTTGAGAGGTTTCTATTCAAAAACTGAGAGACAATGTAAGAGGGCATGCAAGCACCTCATACAAAGTAGGCAGATGGCCAGTCTTGTTTAGTTACGCAAATTAAGAGAGAAACATGACCGATTACCCAGGTAAAATGTGCACTGGCCTAGCAGCAAATCCTCTTACCTTCTTCCTTCTCAACTACTCTTATTAAAATGAACAGGTACTGACTGCAGACCGTGTATTAGTGGATGCTTGGCTGGTAGCATTTGCCACACTGCTTTTTGCTCTTTACTGTTTTCCAGCACGTTTTATTTTCAGTGTTTTGCTTATTTTGTACCAGTAGATCCATTAGGGAAATGCAGCACGGGTGTAGTTGTTTCTTGGTTGGTCATCTCAATTGCTCCTGTCTTCTTTTCTCTGATTCCAAGTATATACAGAATGACAATAATATTCCACCACACCATGGCAAGATTTATAACTTTAAGTCTTTTAATGTATCAGCTAGTGGACCCTTATTTTCTTCAAGAGCTGAACCTAGCTCCTCAACCAATGTGGGGAGTAAAACCTTTCCACTTAGAATCGCCACAACAGACAAACTGTTGAATGTTACAGGAGCAATGTAATGTATAATACATGTGACAGTCAGCTGTATAAGCCACAGCAGCTGCTTACAACAGAGAAATGTATTTCTGTGATACAAAGACTAGCAATAACATTGATTTTTATTAAACTCTTCTTATTTGTGACATAAGAGAAGTTTGAACTCATGAGGTTAATGAGTTAAAGGTTGATGGATTATTTAACAGCATGACGACTACATTGTTGCGTTGACCAAGTGATCTCTTTTAACTTCTGTGTATTGACTGGCCTCCTGGTTTCCCCTTCATGTTGTCCCACATGCACTCAGCTTCCCCATCCCTTACCCTAGGAAATTCTGTCCTCTGAACATGTAAGGACATAGCAAGAATATGAGCTATCCCTGGCACTCTTCAATATCCATCCCTGGGGTAAAAAAAAATTAAGGGAAAACGTCTTCTAGTAAATTTAAAGCAAGTCATCTGTTTATACAAATCTGATCACTTCTGTTTGAAGAAAACGAGTAGATGTTTCGGTGTGTGCAAATGCACATGTGGCAGAGGGTGTTTTCAAATTGTGTCTGTACTGTCTTTTCTAGGGCATCCTGTGTTTTAGTAAGAGATGCTTGCTTGCTTAATTGACTAGCTGCTTTTGTTGGGTAAAAAAAAAAAAATAGAAAAAGAACTAAAAAATTTTAAAAGATGAAGATTAGCTTCAGATCTTTTGAAAAATATTATCCTATAATTTGAGTCCATGTACCTACAAATTCCAGCAGGCTCTGAGCCAAAAAAATACACAGATGAAATAAACATATAAAAAGACAGCTGTATTTTGAAATCTAAGAATTGAGTTATATACCTTTTTGACAGTTTCCTGAATCACAGCCCATATCTAAGATGAGTAAATAGGTATCTGGCCCTTTAACTGGGTTCCATTTCATATAATTAAAGACTCTGAGAATTAAATGGCCTATATGGAAAGTGGCTTTCAGTGGACTTAAATGCCTGAAGCAATCTCCTTGCTTGAGGATAGAAGTGACACTGGCTTACAGATCAATATCATCTCTGTTATTAATATCAAAAGCGCATTACTTTGTTTTTGCCTGGCTGCTCTCCAAGCCTTGGGCCCAGCTCGCATTCAGCCATTTGCCTGGACTATAATTTACTTTCGTGAGTTTTTAAGGTATTATTTTGTCAGGGCCAATCACCATGAAGTTATAAATGATTCTGAGGACTTGCACTCTCTGTTAGTGGCATATGCGGTGAAATTAATTTTTAAAAGTTTCACGTCGATTACTCCTGTCCTTGAGTTATGCAAGGGGACAAAAGAGCAGAACTTAAAGACATGAGTGATATCAAACAGATGAGGTAACGACAAACAGAAACAGTAGCTTGGGACCAAATTAGACATTACACTATATTTAATTGATGCATTGAATTAAACAATGCTAAAGCTAAATAAATATTGACTGCTTAGCAAAAGAGCCATTGATTTTTATGATGGACAACATTTACATCATATACTGCTCCAGTCTACAGATTTTAGGCTGCTAGCCATTCAGCTCTGGCAGAGATAATCTGCAGGACGTCTTGTGCTGATTCTCAGTCCCTTCCTAGAATTATTGAGGTAAACATTAACAATTTCCTGCACTTTTTGTTTCCATGGATTGTTTCTTTTGAAGGGTTAAATTTTGCCAGGTCTGTCTTTTCCAGTATTAGCTGCATTAGTGAACAGGTACCATATTTTCCACAGGTAGGTAGAGTTGTGCAGTGAATATTTTGTCTATGGATTGCAACATGGCTAAGTGCACTCCCCGTATCTATTCCTCAAACATCTGCCTCCTCCTTTCTTGGGGAAAGAAAGAAGGGCAGATGCTCAGTTTCTGTCAAATGGCAGAAATTTTCCGTGTTGCAGTGGACACTCCAAACGGTAACAGCTTCCCCCACAACAAATTGCCCGTGCAGTAAGCTGTAAAGGACTGATACTGTTGGCTATCACCAGATTGTCTTGGTATGAAAAGAACTCTAAAGTTATTGTGTCCAAAAATATATCCTGAAAAGGGATCACTTTTCTGAACACTCTAGCTGCTTTGCTGAAGCTGACGTGTTAATGTTCACTTTAATAATTTTGATATAATTACTTAAACATGCCATATTGTAATGATATGATAACTGCCTGCTCTGGAAACAAACTCAGACAACAAAATAATATGCTTACAGAGCAAGAGTTTACATCTCTGTGACTATTGGTGTTAAAGCTGCAGAGGTAAATGGTTATGTTTCTTTAAAAACAGGTAATTCATAGATCTTGAGCATGAAATGTGCTCCTGATTGTGAAAATTAATTAAATGTTGGGGATTAGCATTTTATATTCTCACAGAAAGGGAAAGTGTGAGGTTTCTTCCTGGCAATAAAAGGATTTCATTAAGAAGGACAAGTCTATATGTTTAGTAATGCCAGCTTCAGTTACGTATAGCTTCCTGTGCCTGCAAGGACCACCAAGACACCAGTTAATAGGTTATTGTTTCAATTAGTCCATGATTACTCCTGCTAATGTCTAATTCTTCATTGTTGTGGCTCCTTTTAACTTCACTGCAGTTATTAAGCAGCATTTGGATTTTATTACAATTGACAGGAACTCCAGCCTTCTCCATAGATAAAAGACTGCCTGTTGTGAAAGAAATTCAGAAGTAATGAAAAGAGCCTTTTGAGTTTGTTTTTAGGGATTTTTAAAATTACATCGCAAACACAGTGTAGAATTCAATTAAGATGGAAAATTATAATGCTCAAGGGGGAGAGACTGGATTTCTTATAGAGATAAATCAAAATGTCTTTAATTAGTTTTCAGTTATAAACAGAAGTCTAGCTTGGTAAAATGAAAAAAAAATTAACACAAAGTAAGATAAAAGAATTATTGATTATAGCAGGATAGGCGAGATATCCCTCTACTCTATTGCACACCTCTCAGCTTGGAGATCTGGGTGATACACTAGTTTGACCTTGGAAATCTTAGTGGTTGGGTTTTGATGAGCACGTGGCAGTGATGATGCTTGTCCAAATCTCAATAGTTAACAAGCTACAAGCTGTATGGGGAACATTGGGACATCTTATGTCCAATCTCATGTCTACAACTGACTGAATTTGCAAATAAGAGTAAATCTTATAGGTAGTAAATAACCATTTTTGAAATGGGCCTTTGCACATTTTCAATGCCCAGCATTTACATTGACTCAGTATCAGCTGTCGTTGTCTTTAACAGTGTTGGTAGCTTTAATTGCTGTTTAATCAAAACTCTCCCTGCCTCTGTCAAAGTTTTCTGAAGGGTCAGGGTGAACGTGCTGCAGAGTGGGGAAGGAACTGACGTGCATGCAGAATCAAAAGCTTGAACTGTCAGCACTGTTAAGAGCTTTTTAGCGTTTGGATACACACATCTCTAGATGTAGGAAGATGACATTACCTGATATGATTCTGGGTTGCCTGCTCACACCAAGCAATTGGTGCCAATGAACAGCACAAGTTTTCCTTTTTACCTGATGACACTGCAGAACTTTGTGAAGCTGTAGATGCTGAGGGGGGATCTTACCAATGTGTAAGGATCTGAAGGGAGGATGTGATGATGCAGCTAGGCTGCTTCTAGCCATGGGCATTGACAGGACAGGAGACAATGGGCAAAAACTGAAACACAAGAGGCTCTTGAGAGTGACCAAGCACTGGTGCAGAGTGCCCAGGGAGGTCATGGAATCTCCCATTCTTGGGTATATCCAAAAGCTGCCTGGACATCAGATCCTCGTGTCATCAGAGCCTCCCAGTGCTGGTAGTGTGCAGACTGAAACTCTTCCCATTTATGTTAGTGTGGAAGTTTATTGTCCTTGCACAGTGTAGGATCTTCACTGATGGCAGAGGAGTTCACATGTTTAATTTTATTGTACTGCAGAACTCAGGGGTGGGGGGGCCTGGAGAAGAGAGAGGGACAGTGTGTTTAGAGTAAGTGCTGAAGCTCACTGCATAGTTCACAATCTTGTTAGAAGGAGTGTGACCTGCTTTGCATTTTAACAGCAGGGTAGGGAACAAGAAGGGGAGTCTTTTTCCCCCCTCCACTTCCCAGTATGCAAATGCCCCTCAATTACAAACATGGCAATTTTCAGACGTTTAAAAATCATAAATGAGACAGCAGCTGTGTACAGCTTCAGAAAAATGTTAAATTGCTGCATCACTGTGGACTCGGAATGACAATAAACCTTCCACCTCTCATAAATTAAGTAGACTTTTTAAAAAAAAAAAGTTATCTATAACTGCAACTTTTTATGGATGTTTGGTAACTTTAATCATTTTGCAAAATGCAATTCCTGGTCATAAATTCTCTCCAAAGTACAGATTTAGGGAGAGCTAAAGCACTGCAGTGAGTTGATAGGTAAATTTTAATCTGAGTGTTTCAAAAAGTCTATTCGATTTATCCTGAGGCAGTGGCTGCCCAGTAATCACAGTAGGGCACACAACAGAGGTTTTGAATACCAGGAAGGTGACTTAAAGGGTGTGTCACAGGTTCTGGAGATGAACTTGGAAATACCTGATTTTAAAAAGTGATTCTTGAACCCAGCTACTTCTGAAAACCTAGTTCAGTTGAAGGCAAACCTGTCAGGGGACAGCTGTGAGTGAAAATAAACTAACAGTGCTATTGGAGCACTGACTTTTCACACTCATATGATTTTACTTTCACATTTTTTAAAAAATTATTAGCTCTTTATGTTGTTTTTTTTCAAAGCACTTAGGATTGTTTTCATATTGTATTTATATTGTAGGAGGTTAATAGTGCCACTGAATTCAGCTCAGTGTCAGTATTGCATACTCCTATGGGCACAGGAGTCTTGTAGTAAGACTACATGCAGAGGGAGATTTAGAGAGCTTTTTTTCCAGCAGTAATTCTATATTTTGTGTAAGATTTTTTTGTTTAGTTTTGTCACTGTGTGGGTATAGATCATGTTAATATCAACTTACATATGCATATGGGTAGGAGAGCATACACTCAATACTGGCTTTCTGTTCAAGCTCCAGAGGCAAAGCTACATATCTGAACATTACAGAAAAAGAAACCATAGCTCCTAAAGTCACCTGAGGGAGATACAGCTATATAGAGTATCATTTGGCTTAGGAGCAATTCTACCTTCAGGTGACCATTTGAGGTGACAGCTCCAATGCTGTTGAAGAAAAATCACTTTCCTGGGTAAAAAGAAAAAAGAAAAAAAGAAAAAATTAATGCTTTTTTTAAATATTTTTTTTTTTTAATGTGTGACATCATCATTAACGTCAAATGAAATGAATACTTCCAGTATTTTTTTAAAGCTTGCTTGTAGGGATTAACCACTTCTGCACTGTAGTCTTTAAAGTAAGAATATTGTGTTTATGTATTGGCAAACTGAGGGCCATTCTGCTATCTTGCTGCTTACTCTATGCAATAGGATAGTATTTTTAGGCTAAAGTTAACCTTTGTTGAAATATATCATGGTTCACTAATGTCTCTTCAACTGTTTGATAAAAGGCCTTGCCCCCAACAACATATGAATATTTAAATTACTGTTAATTATTTATAGTATGTTTTTATTAATGCTTACTTACAGCATGGTGAAGTAGCCAATAAAGCTCATTGAATTCCACGGTTGAGCATACATCTTGAACAGGATTACTGCTGTAATGGAAGACAGCTTCCAAGTTTTTATCCAGATTAGAGCTTCCATGTGTTTATCCTCTGTTGATTTCTGTGAGACTATATCTGAAAGAAGGTCACTGAAATTAGGTATTTGTTGACTTAAATATTTTAGAGAGATTCCAATATCTGGGTGCCAGTTAAACTAGAAACTACAGTTTCTAATAGAAACACTTCTTGAAGCATATCTTCTCAGCACATGGTTGGAGACTATTTAAAGAAAATAACCAAGATTTGTTGCTTGCCATTAAAGTCCCAAGTGATGACTTTTGCCAGCCTCTTGCCTGAGAGACTCTTCCATAACCTCGTTTCTCTTTAATTTAACCTAGATTACCCTGGTTTCATTTTATCTCTTTGTGCATGGGATGAAAATGCCTTTCTCTCTTCTTGATAATGAGATGTTTTATATTTGCCACTGGTTTTGCAAGCTCTTTAAGCTTTTTCTTACCAATCTATACCTGCTATTCAACATTTTTCGTCATTTTTTACAATTGCCCTTTCAGCTGCTTCTTTTTTTTGTTGTCGTTGATCCTCTTTGAATTCCATTTAGGTTATTGTCGATTCTGTAGTGACTATTGGTGATACAGTCTATATATAAATACCTGCATAGACATGTATATTGCTAAGACAACATACTGCATACAACCTAATGCAGTCTTCCATATGAACTAACAATAAAACCCTATAAGACTGATTTAAATCTTTCGGGTCTGTAACACACGGTGATGCCTCCGTGTATGCTGACAAGATTTCATTAGCCTTTCCTGTATCTGTGTTCTTGCAAAACCATATATAATCTTCAGTTTGCTCTCTTTGCTAGATCTCTCTCAGCACTGCAGCTTCTTTGGATCCCCTCTCTCTCTCTCACTGAGTGTCTGCGTTGTGGACTATTTTCCCTGGAGGTATTAGTGTGTATTTTCCCATATATGAAGATAATAAATAGAAGAAGCAGAGATTAAAATAAAAACAATTACTCAAGAGCAGAAATAGGAAGAGATCCAACAAAAAGACTGACAGCAAGATAAGGGAAGAAAAATCAAGGAAGAAGAATATGGAAACATGAAAAAGGAGTTAAATAATCAGAATAAATTAATTAATCAAAGTACAGATCATGTAGACGAGAATAGCAAAGCAGCTAAAAAGAGACAGGGATAAGGATAATGAAGAATAAGTTGAAATGTAGTATGTATTTTTAAAGTAATGCATGTAAAAGTGCTATTTGAATTGTTAACCTGAACTGTAGCAAGGCTGTCCACTCTGAGCACTGTAAAGCTCATTGCAAGGGGTTGTGAGAAACATCACATTTTTCCCTTGTCAAAATCAGCGATTCTTACTGGATCATGATTTTGTTTGAAATTCAGACCTCCCTCATTTCTACAGTGGTAGCTCCTGATTCTTATCCCTGTATCACAGATTTGACAATGTGGTTTAGAAAGGCTAAGTGAATTGGCAAAGGTTATACAAGTCATTGTGAAGAAACACACATTTCTAAGTCTCGGGGTCTATCCACTGGGCCTGTGGTTAGAGGTGGAATCCTTGTCAATTTTCACATCTTCTCTCTGTATTATGGATGCTCTTTTAAAATTTATTATTTTCTGTCCTCTTCTTTCACCTTCTTGCCCTCAGATATTTGATCGTACAATGCTCATCATCCAGTGAAAGTCATTGCCTAAATTGAAGATAGTTGCTAGAAACGAGTTTGATTTGCTTCTCTTGTCCTGGTGGGACATTGTGATCTCTTAGTATACAAAACAGCCCGATTTCTGAAAAGTTAGGGTGTTCACAAACCACTATTGGGAAAAGACTGGCCTTTGTGCCACAGCTAGCAGGAAAAGGAGCCTGGAGCAAACCCTAACTAGTTCCTAGAAAAGGCTGTAAGTCAGGGAGGGAAATGGCACAATCAGCAAGTGAAGGTGGCTGGGGAGGAAGTGCAAGGGAGGACTGAGTTCAGTACCCAAGTTGCCTGCTTTCAAAGAGCTCATGTTCCAGATATAACTGCTCAAGGCATTCTCACTATTGCCAAGGGCTTAATATGATTTGCATAGTGCATGCGGGTATTCCTAGGGGAGAAAGACGGAGATCATTACATGAAAACAAATAATAAATAAGCTTCTTGCAGCCCCCACAGGTACATAAATATGACTGTATGTGGGGAACACAAGCAAAGATAAATGGCTCAGTGTGCTTAGGGTGAGGAACCCGTAAAGCAGAGGCTTCATTTTCCTTTTTCTACACGCAGACAATGTGTTCGCTTAGTGCTAAGGAGGGTCAAGTGACTGTCACAGGCTTTGCACTGAGGAGATGTAACCTGTGTCACAGCTGCCAGCTATTCTGGCTTGAAAAGGTCAGCTCCCCAGATGCCGGTGGTAATGTCACAAGTTAAGTACACAAAGGCCTCCGGAATCCATGAGAAACAGCAGACGAGCAACGTCTAACCCCATCCAGTTGTCACCGGGCCAGCAGAAAAGGCACCTGAGAACAAACAGGCTCGTGTCTGAGTGGAGCTGCACATTCTTCAGTAGAAGATCCTTAGGATCCCAGTCAGTAATACTATGTTTCATAGGAAGATCAAATAGAATACTAGATTTCTTGGCTGTAGGTGATGTGATTGTTACTTATTCCACATTATGTGGTGCTGTGGTTCAAATCAGACGAAAGCTTAGGAAATTCTTTAACTGTGACCTTTCCTGTGACTCAGATCACAAAGATTTTCTGTCATTTTGGTCTGGGCTACATTTGAAATTATGTCTTGAAAGTGAAAGACACAGTGAATGAATCAAGCAAATTGAGCTAAATTATTGGCTCTGGACTTGTCGTACTTTGTTTTTTACAGGAGATCACAAATAAATGTAAAAGGCTGATATGTCATATTTTATGAAGCAGTTAAGTGTTTATTTAATTATAAATATTATAAAACAGCACCCAGTTTCAGGCCGTTATATTACATGCAGGTCATCATGTACCTCATGGGAATTCAAGACAACAAGTAGGCTCTGTATCAGAATAATGTAAGTTCTCTGTTACTGTTATTGTTTAGTTATGTATATATCTAAAAGATATTGTTCAAAGCGTAGGAGAATGGTTTTGTTGCTTTCCAAAGAAAAAGGATAAAGCTTATTCTTACCATCTTCTAGAAGAGGTTGATAAATTGGATGGGAAACAGAAAAATCTGCAATACCAGTGAAAGTTGAAAAGATACTGAGTTTACCGATTACAAGATCTAATTGTGATGCCAAGTGTGAATGGAGATTAGAATGCAGCTTTTCAATACACAGCGTAGAGACATGATGCCTCTTGGGATCTATTGCTTATCATCTCAGGCTGTCTATTCCAAGTAAATGTGAACAAGTCATTCATGTAATAGTTTAAAAAGTAGCTTCACACTCTCATCTACAGCCTTAGTAGATGTTAATTCATATGTTTTTATATATCTGAACCTGCAACAAATATTAAGTTGCAACAGAAAATGAGTCGCAACAAAGAAAACGAGTCACATAAATCCTTTAGTGCTACTTTTGCATGCTCTGGTGCTTAGCACCTGTGATACTTCAGCTGGAATTGAGGGTGTTCATGGCTCTGACAGTTTGTCAGAACTATTCCTTGAGGGACTTCTCAAATGTCATTACAAAATCAGACTTGATAGTCACTTCTGAAGATACTCAAACAGTAACAACTAAAACTGTCAGTAACTTCTGTAGCTGTGGATTTAAATTCTTCCCTTATGCTTCTAATTGCAGCCTACACAGTGTGGATTTTTTTGGACCATAAGTGATTTACTGCTCTAACCATATTACAGTATCCTGAAAGTTGGTCCCCTGATTTTCTGACTCTGCTTCCTCATTTGAAAGTGCATTTTGGGAATGCACATAAATGCCCATCACCTGATCAGCTGGGTCATACCTATGGACAGAGTATCTGAAGTGCCAAGGTGAAACACGTCTGAAAACTCATTTAATGGAAAATCAGAATTGTTAGGATTTCTTACATGTTTGAAGAGGGAAGAAGTAATCACTACAGAGCAGATTTAACTTACTGAACTAATCTTTGACCCAGCTTCCCCAGTTGTTCTGCCTGTGGTGAGGTAGTCGGACATGTCCATCACTACCTTTAAAACTTCTGAAGCAACTGCAGTCTCCTCTGCTCTTGCTGGAAGCCTCAGAACCACACCAAAGTGCCATGGTGTCCAAGTAGGTAGTGGGCTCGTATACTCAATGCTGCAGATGCCTTGTAGGTAGATTAGGGTTTGTTTTTTTCTGGTGGGATTTTTTCTTGTTCTAAAGTGATGCAAATCTGACATCTAAAAAAATGGACAGATGAAGTAAAAGTGATCAAGGGGCTGACACACCTCTCCTGTGGAGGAAGGCTGAGAGGGTTGGGGTTGTTCAGCTTGGAGAAGTCTCCACAGAGACCCTCGTGTGGCCTTCCAGCACGTAGGGCCTAAGGAAATACGAGCTGATCGTTTCAGTAGGGCCTGTTGCGAGAGAACAAGGGGTGATGATTTTAAACTAAAACGGGAGATTCAGATGAGATCGAAGAAAGACTTTTTTTTACCATGAGGGTGGTGAAACCCTGTCACAGATTGCCCAGACAGGTGTTAGAAGCCCCATCCCTGGAAAGATTTCTGGTCATTTTGGATGGGTCTCTTATTTGAAGATGCCCATGCTCGCTGCAGGGATGTCCCATTAAAGGCACCTTTAAAGCTCCCTTCCAACCCAGCCTGATCTATGAATTGGGACATTCAGACAAAAGGAGATATTTTTGAGCACATTAAGAATCTGGGGTATTTTTAAACCATGATAATTAACCTGGTCACCTTAGAGCCACCAACATTTCTAATTTAGCAGCTGGTCTAAAGTACAGATTAGTCTACAGCAGTAAAAAAAAAAGATGGAATTCTTATCAAGTGCCAGATACTTTCTGGAAGGGCTTGAAATAAAGCTGGAATCTACTAAATGATGGGTGAGAGGCACTGTGTTGTCCAGGCTGGGGCATGTTCATTCCTCTGTGCTGTCACTGAAGACATTTCTGACAAGTTTTTATTTCTTTCATATTTCTGGTTCTTTATGAGGGCTTGAAGAGTTTAGGCCATTCAAAGAGTTTAGGAAAGCTGTGAATGAAAGGTCATTAGAGTAGAGGATGCCCTGCAAATGTGAACCAAGTATTAAGTGCAGTTGTCTGCAGTGCTTAATGGCCTCAGCAACTTTTTTGGGCTGTCTTCTCATTTTTCCTAGGTTGGCGTTTTTGTGGATGAATACCATTGGGACTTGAGGACTTGCTGTGACTCTCATTCTTACTTACAGGAGTTTTGCCTGCAGCAGTCACAGAGTTGAAAAATAGATCCATGTGACTGCTAAGAGACCACTGAGAAGCCAAGTAAGTAGGACTCATGGCCATTTTGCAATTCCACCTCATTAGACATGTTTTGGGGCTTATGTGATTGTGCTGTGAGAATAAATAAGTATAAATATTATATTTGCCTCCAGGTTATCTTTAAAAATGTATTTCTCTGTCTCCCTACCCCTCCCCTCTTCATTTTTTTTTTTCTTCCCCCTCCAGTTTTCAGTGCAGTCTGTCAGGTCCTGGTAGGTGTTATCAACTCTGTGGTCTCACAGTATGGTGGCCTAGCATAAGGTATTACATTGTAAAGGGTTGCCTTGTGCTGCCAATTACCCAAAGTTCTAGAAAGCAAAATGTGCAGCAATGTGGTTTAGTCCATATTTAAGTAGAAATTCACATAACCCCAAAGCTACTAGTAGAAAAACTATTACCAAAAAATACTTGACTTGTCCTCACTGCATTTTCAAAATACAAATTAGTGGCAATAGCTGTTCTTTTTATCATTAGAACAACTCTTGAGAATCACTTTTGAGATACAGAGTAGTGAAACACCGTGGAAAAACTTGGGTAAATACATACCTAAATTGATATTGTTGCCCAGCTGTTGGTCTTTCTTAAACACACAAAGTGCGAATTCTTGAACACACTGATGCAGCTTGTTACCTCCTGCAGACCTTTATATGTCCCTTAGAGTTCACAGAATTATGCCAATTTACACAGAGTGGTAACCTATCCCTCTGTTCTCCTTTACTTCAGTTCAAAGCCCATGTGTTTTCAACTGTTTTCAACTGATGGGCCAGTTTCTGAAGGACTGGAATTGCACCAGGTTGCTGGAGATCAGGAAGTATCTAGGGAAAGCAGTGGTTCTGTGGTTATTGTGGTATTTCTTGTGTGTGTGCTATTAGTCTCTGTTAGACACATAATCATCAATTGTATGCAGCTCTAGTTTGGCTTGGTATATTACTTCTTGCATATATCCTGATTTTGCTGTTATGGCTATGGCACTGGTTTTAGGACAGACCCCTTTTGAACAGTTCTCTTCTTTACCTCCTTAGTTTTAGTATCTGTATTTCAAATTTTCACAGATTTTAAGTGCTCCTTTCCAAGGTATGAGTAAGACATCATCATTGACAGCTGTTAGCAACGTGTGTACAAAGGGACTGCGTTCATCAGTACGTGTGATACAGTGGTGTGGAGTGTGGTCTGAGAGCTGAGCAGTGAAATCCACATTCTGACTTCTTATGATACAAAGCACAGCATCGTGCAGGTAAAACATGCTTATTTCCTCTGTCCCCAATTTACAGGGGCAACATAAATGCTGAAGATGCCACTGTACAGCACCTGTGTGCAGTATTACTCCAAAGCTGCTACTGCAGTTTGAGAGGATGTGTTCACCACCAGACTGATCCAGCCCTCCTTATGTAGCGACAGTCCTTTCTCTGATGAGCATACCAGCAAGCAGAAGAATGATGAGTACTACCTCAGAAGGACTTCAACACATGCAGGCAGATGTATCAAGGCTTGGCTTTCCATTTCCTAAAGGTATTCCTGCTTTGTTGGGATTTTTTTTCTTACAAACAAGTGTCTTGTCCTTATTACATTTTGAAGATTTCACATTCTCTGTAGTTAATGCAGCATTGTTTTTAGTGGTAATGTTGACATAATCAGCTCCAGTGGTTCCTGTTTCCATTTCTACCCATCTGGCAGTTTAGATATGTCATTTGGCCACCTTGCTTCAATTTAGCTTTATCTAAAATGGCATTTTAACTGATGATCTACCTTTCAGTATAGAGCCCTCTTAATGACTGTCATGAATGGTGCTGTAGGGATTTATAGCTCCTCGAGGTAGCAGACACTGTCTGTGTATGGAAGAGCCTGAAATGAGTGAGTTGGTCTTTTGAGGCAAGCTCAATAAGCAGCTCCTTCAAAGCAGTAAGCGACATCAGAGTTTGTGTAACTTCCATGTTCATTTGGCTTATTGCTGTTTCTAGAGATGATGCTGCGAAATACTGTTTCCTTTTCACGTTCCAGTTTTAAGAGGATATTCAGTGTTGGGGGCTCGTGTAGTTCTAGGATGTGGGTCTGAATCACCACGAGGTGGCAGTGTGCAAGGCCCAAAGTTATTGATTATACCACTTTCTTTTTACTTTGTTATCAGACCAGGTAATAGTTAAACTACGTGATCATTGTAGGTCATTTCCAAGTGGAACTATTTTATTCTTTATTTTCCAGTAAATACAGATGTTAAAAGATCATGTTTAAATCCTGAAGGATTTGTCTTTTTACAAAGGATAATTTATACTGTTATGCACTAGTAGCCAATATATGCTCAATATATGAAGCAAGTGTTTAATACTGGTTGTGAGAAGGACTGTGATCCTTTACTTAAGTATCAGAAAAGGGTTTTAGAAACAGCTACCATGCTGTGCTCCATTTCTTCTTCCTATACTAACCTTCCACATTCTGAAGTGCAAATACCACTGTGCCAAGAGGCTGTGCTGTCTTAGATGGAAATGTTTGAGTAATACAGGGCATTCCCTTCTCTGTGTGTGTACACGCATATTGAGCTAACAGACAGGAGGCAGCCAGCAGAAGGAAACCATGCTCGTGTTTGTTTCGATAGCATTTTCACTGGAACCATTAAAGGAGCCTTCACCAGTATTTGGAAAAACCATTTGTATCTCCACAGAGGGAGCGTTAGTGGGTAATCAGGAGTCGTGACCAACTTTGCCAGTAAGAGGTACATTTTATTTTCCTTTCTTAATAAGTGATCTTTACATTGAATAGTTACAATGACAGTAGGAAATATTGCACCAAAAGCTTAATCTACTTATAACACTGTCATAGACAGTGTGAATTCATACTTTACAAAGTTAGTCAAAACACAGTTTGTTGGGAATAAATCATTATTGCTGCAAAACTTCTACAAAACAGTTCTTTATGGCAAGAGTTCTGAGGCTGCATGTTCAGTAAGTAAAGCTTTAACAGTGCAAAGAGCTGAAAAGAATCATGTAGTTCTTTGTGAACAGATACTCTCCAGAAGGCTTCGCATCTCTCTTTTTTCAGTAGCATGCATAATGTCCACAGAAAAGACACTGGATATCACCCCTGGCAAGGAATAAGTTACTTTCAGTAGCAATGCTCTTTAGCTAGAAGCCATATACAGATGAGGTTCATGCTTGGTCCTGTGGGAGAAGTATAATCATATTCTGTCTCTGGTCAGACTAGGAATTGGTCTTCTAATCACGGAAAGCTTCCTCATAATTTTAGCAATGCTTTTGACTGGGTGAGGGACCCTCAAGGTAAACAAAATTGAGATGCAGCTTGTAGCTTTTGTAAAACATGCTTTCTCTTATGGTATAGACTTTAACAGTAGTGTCCTTTGGTTGTTTGGGTTGAATTTTTTCTGTTTGCTTATGTTCCATGGTCTAGTTTCAGGTTTTAAAACCTCTGAAAAAATTAGTGTCTTTTTAGAGCCTCATAGTGAAATAGGTAATGTCAGGCTATTTGGATAATGAAAGTGACAGTGTTTTGGGGAACTTTGCAGCATTGCACTGTAATACATTTGCATTTATCATCTCATATTATTATCATTTCAAATTATCATCTTTAGGATGTCAAGAGAACCTGCCCTGGGAGGTTATTTGACTGAATACCGGTGTGTTGCCTAAATTGTGTTTGGTAGCTCTTCAGTTCATGCTGTTGAAGAGAGACAATCTCACTTAAGCATCTGAGTGTTGCCTTATTTGTGAAAAGCTTTTTCATACCAAGTACCATATTTAGCAAAACAGCAAAATTCTGCTTAGCTTCATATATTTTACTTCAGATCTATGCATAAATTGTCAAATAGTTTCTTCCGCTACATTCAAGTGCCATACTTTTCCATTGTATCCTTCTCCTTGACCCCAAAACTCTCTTAAGTTTATTAATTGTTTAGCCCACTCTCTGACAAATGAATGATGCTGTTGTAAGGTTCCAGAGCAGAGTTACGAGCAGTAGGGATGCTGGCTAGGGTAGTGTTTCAGCCTTGGAAGAAGCAGATACTGGTGAAGGATACTGAAAGATTCAGTGAAATGTATTAGACTACTAATAGCTGATACTCAGCCCTACATGTTCCCTAAGAAACAAATTGCACTGCACAAAACTTCACATCTGCAGATAAAAGCATGAACTGGTTTCTTTTCATTTCCCGAAGCAGCACAGAAGGAGAATTCTGCAAACAATTAAAATTGCAAATTGCCTGTTTGCTTAAGATCAGATTTATTCAAAAGAGTACCTGCTCTTTGGAGACTAGAAAAAGCTGGTTTTGAGATGCATTTTGAACAAGATAAGCATTTTTCAGATTATTCCCAGCATAATATACCAAGTGGAATACAATGTGTTATGTCCTAAAAACCAAACAAAACAATCAGTGAACTGAAACTTTCCCTCTAGAGCTATAATATTTATTTCAATATTATATCAATAAATACAACAAGGTTAATTTTCTATCATATTATTTGGAAGAATCATTTCAGGGTAGTTCTAATTGATAAGCTCAATTGCAAAAAGCAATCAATAAGAAAAACATCCCTTGTTGTTATAGAAAGGAACATGGAATTCCGAGGAGCTGTCCCAGAACGAGTATTTGTCTCTTCTCCAGAATTCTTTTGCTGGCACCTGAAGGCCAATTTGCTAGCCTTTCTTCTGTTTTTCTTCCAAATGCCCAAGGAGGGCAATGAGAGCACATGGGGAAGTCTGAGACAGCGTTTGAAATGTGAGCACACCATTCTCAGTACTGCAGGTCTGTTCCTTGTTAGTAGGAAATCCCTATTGACTTCTTTTGTCTGTTAAACCATCCCCCTGCATTTCAGAACCTCACCTGTAAAATCTTAATAATAGTACTTCTCCATTTCACTGGCTCTGTCAAAGACAGTTTATAAAAGTAATGTAAAAGTCATAATGCAGTTTTACCATTTATCTGTGACATTGGAGAAGCAGGCCATGCTTGTCTGTCCTGCTAGAATACTCTTTCCTTGACATGACCAACTCCTGTTGAATATGCCAGAGGCAAAGTTCTCCCTGAGCTCTGTACTGCAGGGTCACTGCTGCTGCTGTTGGGCAAGGCAGTGTGGAGGTGTGACAGCACAGTATGCATTGGAAAGGTATGTCCAGTGAATCTGTATTATCCATTTGGCCCAGACACTGTGAGATTTAACATCAGCTGGCATGCAGGACCGGGGAAAGTGAAGCCAGAATGAAAACAAACACAAAATATTTTAAAATGAAAACACAATCAAAACTATGTTTCCAACCATATTTCAGAGCTGATAATTCACAATCCAGCTTTTGATACAAGCCTGCCTTCTTTACTGTGAAACAAAAAGAGGAAAAAGCCCACCCAAATGACTACCACTGATGTTAAACATTTAATGAACTGGTGTCACAGTTGTCTCTTGACTTGACATCAGTGCATTTCTGCATATTGCAGCCTTTTTTCCAGTCATATCAGATGCTTGTTTTAAGTTGATTTCTTTATTTCTGCTGCAAAATTACAGTGTGTGTACTTAAATGTGCTGCAAAGTAAAACCATTTACACAATAGCTGCACTTCTACTGAAGTGGGCCACCAGATTATTCATCTAGGTGAAAGACAGAGCAAACTAAATTCTGTTGTTATCGTCTTTACACATTTATGTAGCATGGATGAGTCTAACTGACTTGAATTTTTGCACAAGCATTGTACTATTTGTAGGTGCATATGTTTTTTAATCCCTGGTGCGTGTGTAGTATGCATGCAAGATTGAACTGAAACTGCACTCTGCATATTAACTGATGATGCCAGCGCAAGATTTGAGTTAAAATAGTCTTTAGTAGATCATTTGAGACACAGTTCTAATCAATATAATTCTTTCAGACTTGTTTTTTTAATATTCCAAAGGAAAATTTTGTATCTTTATATAAGGCAAAAAAATCCAATGAAAATTAAAGTTGTATTACTGTATCAAAATATAGCATTTGAAAGTAATTTCTTTGAGGTAGAATTGTGCCTCAAGTGAGGGAAGCACAAATAGAGTCCTCTTCCTTCAGCTGGATCAACAGAGTACACTGACATGGATCCACTCTTATGGGAGCAGTTGGTCAAAATTGCTTTTATAATATATTCTGGAACAGCAAGTAGGGAGTTACTAGAAGCAGCCCAAAGGGCCAGGGAACAACATAAAGGCTGAATGTAAAATAAATTTCTGTGATTATATATGGATGCTGAAGTGGAGCAGAAAAAAAAAAAAAAGAGTAGAACTAGTAAAGAAAAAAACTAATATAGATTAAACTAGTAGTCTATAATAACAGTTTTTCCTTCAGAATATAAGCAAAGGTTTTGGGGTGAATACTCATATAGCTGCATTATCTTTAATAGAGAGTCTCAGGGCTTTTTTTTCTAGTTACTGGATGTAAAACATCATTTTAGTGGTTAAAATGCCAGACAACTTGAGAACTGCAGAAATTATTACTAGCTTTTGTGATTTTTTTATTATTTTCCAAATTGCTATTAGTATTTGGAATGAAAAAAGGGAAACAATTTTCAAAAGGTCATGATCTTGTGGCCTACAGAGAACTAAGAGGTCACAGCCCATACTAACTGACTTGACAATTCAGGGAAACAGTGTAGTGCAATCACAGGGGTAAGAGAAAAATATCATTTAACTCTGCATTTTAGGTTAACTTTAGTGTTTGACCAAGACCACCAATTGAATAGTGTGATTGTATTTGCTGTTGTTCTCAATTATTCCACTACAGGCAATTAAAATTTTGAAATCAAATAATTAAGCCTTTTTTTCTGAGTGCTGAGATGTATTTTCTATTTATGCACAATTAGTTACACATTCAGAAGGTAGTGAACATAGAGTTTCAAAACAGTAGAAACGAAACTCGCTTAAAATCAGTGATTGGCCTTTCATGTGTTAGCATTTTCCAGCATGTTGGAAACTGCAATCATGCTGTTTCTGGGTTGCTTATGAATCCAGTCAGAGGATCTTCCTTTATTCCTCCAAGTGCAGTCTGAATGATGTGGCATCATCTTTGACTGTTCTACTAGTATGTTAATTAAATTGTAACTTTGGTTTAACTGAATACTTAAGTTTGTAATTTTCTTAGAAGCTGGTATTCCAACAACTGCAGATATATTTAGCAGAAATGTGTTAACTGTCTTTGCCAATGCCATTAAAGAAAATAAGAAACAAATATACACAGATGTCCTAGGTTACGGTGGATAAGTGATTTCTCCACTCTAACAAAATGTAAAAGCCTATTCATTGAAGTACAGCTAGAAATTACTTCTAATTGGTATGAAAGAATCCTTAAATCTGCATACTGCTTTTAACATTTTTGGCTTAACTTATAGTTAACAGTTCCCATAAAAGAGGCAATGGGAGAAATACTAAATTTCAGAATCCTTGAACACTGAATGCTGTCTAGATTTCCAGTCATAGCATCATCTTTAATGTTTTCACTGTGAAAAAAAACCCAGAAAGTTGTTGATACCAACAGAAAATTATGTTTTGCTAAATATCCCTGGTGTTCCTCAGTTTCTGTGTGAAGTGGCTTGATTTCAGTGTACAGAGGTACGAGCATGAAGCGGTGTCAGGTTTCCCTGTCCCCTCTGCAGGGTGCTCTGTTCCTTGATGAAAGGTGGTTTTTTTGCTTCTCTGTCTGAGAGTTGGCGAGGGGCATTGCCAAGCAAGCTGCAACCAGGTGCATTGGACCATGTGTGTGAGAGGCTCTGGGCTCTGCCCCAGTCTGTTCTCTGTCTGTTCAGTCTGATTGGGCTTCCTCTTTCACAGATGGTTTGCATGCTGCTTGTATATTTTGAAAAAATCAGGGAAATTTTAAAGTTAGATAATCATTCAATCAGCAGTCAGAAATGGATGAATATGCAAAGTCATATTCTTCAAAATCCTTGCTCCTAGTCTTTTTTTGCATGAAACATGGTAATAGGAACATCACTGCTCGTTGCCCCAGGCAGCTAGTCATTCTAGTTTCTTGAATTAATACTTGGCTGTTGTGTAGAAGAAGTTCAAGTAATAGTATGAATATCTCTTTGAGGTAGTTTGACCTACCTACCTACTGTTAACTAATCATCTTCTCTACCAGGTTTGTAAAGAGAAGGGTCAGGTGATAGCTGGATTCATAAATGCCAGAAAACTGGTTGTGTTTGAAAATGTGGACAGAGACAGACATCTGAGGAGGAGCTGGGTTCAAGGTGTGTTTCTCTGTCCACATCTCTGTGATGATGAGTTGAGCCATGTGGTTGACTAACATACTTTGTTAATGATGTCAAGGTCTCCTCCCCTGTTCATGAGGAGACCTACCACACTTCCCTTTCTCAGCAGGCACAGCACAGCTCAGAACAGCTTTCAGTTCCTTTCAGCCAGGGCCATGCAGTCAAGCGAGGGGAGGAGGCTCACTCAGTAGAGCAGATGTGTCCAAGCCTGCATAGGCTGGGAGCTGTTGTAATAGGAACCAGGGCCAGCTGGGAGCTGTTGTGATAGGAACCAGAGCCAGCTGGCAGTGCTGTGACATGGGCACAAAGTATCAACAATGCTGAACTGAGGGACTGAAGTCTGGTGCATCCACAGTTAGATGCACACACAAGCATGGCCCGTGAAAGCTTGCTGTTCCTAGAAAGATGACTGCAATCTCAGGTACCAGGTATAATCTACCTACCTCCACCCATCCCCAGACCCAGCACTGCTTGCAGCAGTGGTGGAATGTGACCTTAACAGGTCAAAGAGTGACGTGTCTCAGAAAGGTTCCTCATTCATGGAATATTATAGGGGTCCTAAAGGTACCTGTGGAGTGTTTCATTGCTTTATTTTATTGGTGCTAACAGAGTCATTAAGTGTGAAACACAAACTGGAAACAAACTAGCACATGCCTTGGGCAAGAAGCAGTTCTTGTTTTTTTCAATATCAGTCATTAATATTGTTAATATCATTCTGGAGTGTCTGTCAGTGATGCGTGATGTGACATAAGACTCATCCTTATATACCAGCTTCTTAGCACAGAATAAATTAGCAAGAGCAGAAAATTCCCCTCCCTTAAACTTTCAAAAACTGTTGCTTCTTTGACTTGTGTGTGAGACCTTAGCCTGAACCTGAGGGCCTTGACCTTGGGCTGTCTCACATGGGGAGTGAGGAGCAAGAGTCTATGGAGAGAGGACATATTCAATATTGTTATTTCATGTTTGCTTCCTTGTCTTCTATTTTTAATGTTGAATATTAATGAGCAGCAATACCTGGGCTTATCAGCATTTTAATTACAGGTGAGATACTCAGGGTTCCTCTTGTTGCTCCCCTGTGGTTTTAGCTGTACTGGCAGGGTTCTCTCTAGATCATTAAATTCTCATTTTCATTAAAGCTTTATTTCAGCACAACCTGCTCCTTATAACTTTAAGATCTATCTGGTTACCCTCATTCACTGGATGAATGACTAGGAGAGGGTTGTAAAATACAGCATCAGCTGTACTTCCTTGGGTTGCACTAATTATCAAGTTATCAAGTGTTTGCCCAGTCATGAAACAGCTGAAGCTGCTTCAGTTCTCCCTCGGATGTGCAGCTTTCACCCTGTTCCCCTGCATCCACTGTGATGTCCCTGAGGGGTTCTCCTGCTCCCTCTTCCAAAATCTGCTGCTGTGTTTTCTCCGGTGGCTTAGCCATGATGGGCCATAAGCACCTCAGGTCTGCTGCTGCAGACAGTCGAGCCTGGGGGGTACTGGTTCCCACGCATTAGGATGCTGGAGAGAAGGATAAAAGCAGAGACCAGTTTTGTTCCTAATGATTTGCATAAAGCTGGTATTTGCAGTGTTTTTTCAGTCCAGCAAAATTGCTGTGGACTTTGCACTTTTTAGTTTTGTTTTGTTTTTCAGAATTCTACACAAAAATGTAACTAGTATTACACATTATTATCTTGCTGTAAAGCAGTCCGATTGCATAGCAAACCTGTAAGTAACCAATGGTAATCCATTTGCTGAGAGATTTTAATTTTTCATCTAAAGACTATATTAAGAAGTAATTCTAAGTTAAATCCTTTGTATTTAAAAGTTCTATGATTCTTGATTATTTTTTTTTTCTCGCAAGCACAGGCTGATGTGCAGTGTGAGCCTGCTTTGTTGTTTGTACTTGGAGCTGGCTTTAAGCAAATGCATGTTTTATTCACATAACTTGGTAAGAAAAGGGTGGCCACTGCATGAAAGCTAATCTTGGAACTCCAGTAAGAAGAAAACTTCCTGTAATTCCCAAGACATATTTGTGTGGCTTTAAAAGAATGCTGTTGAATCTGCAGTTGAAACGGGGTAGCTGTATCTTATTTATAGCTCTGTTCTGTCTGGTTCATTTCCTCTTACTTCCTTACAGAATGATATGAATGAAAATGACACTGCCGACTATGTGGGTAACAATAAAAGAGCTTATAGAAATAAGATTTTTATAGATTCGAGATGAAGGGAACCAAAAGCCTAAGAGTTATGATCTTAGAGAATAGAAGAAGGATCAGGCTGTGCTAGTTGAAGAGGTCCCACTGGTAGATCTTCTGGGTTTGGGGATTTTTTTTGTTTGTTTATTTTAAGCGTAATTTCACAAACTACAAATTCGCATAAATGATGTGAACATTGAGAAAGACTTATGCAGGCAGGGAAACTCCATGTCATAACTATAATTCTTGGTTTCATTTGCAGCCAAATAGCAAGACACAATTAATTTCTACCATGTATGGTTTTTGAAATTAGTTTTATTTTTACATATTCTTTTTTGTTGTTGTTGCACAGTGTTTTCCAAATGAGCAAATAAACCACAGAGCACTCAAGCATAAATCTTCACAAAGCCAGCAAAAGACAATAGCCTTAATACATCTGAACAGGGGATGCTTTGCAGGCTGCAGACAGCCAGAAATACCGAAGTGGAAAAAGTAAAACTTACGAGTATTTCCCAAAAGCACTACTGTAGAATATTGTATTATGGAAAACACTAAACCTGCAAACTAAATCAGGCAAATTTTGATTTCTTTTAATTCCCTCAGAAGCCAGTTCATGCTAAATTTTGTCTATAAACAAAAAAAACCTAGAGCCTTCCTCAGCAAGCTTATGGTGTGCATTTAAAAATGAGCAGCCAAGCCAGCAGCTGAATTGGTATGGAGAGATGCTGGAGATGAGCCCATGTGTGGCCTCAAGAGCTCCCTGCCAGGGCATGGTGGAGGGGCTGCAGAGCTCTGGGCACTGTGTCATGAAAGCATATGCAACTGGCCACGTTGGAATTGCTCACATGCAGCACTCTTGCTATCAACATTATTCTCATTGTTCCAGAGTCATCTCTGATGCCCCTACAGTGGCAATGATTTCAGAGAGTGGCCCTTGTCTGCAGGTCTTCAGGTTAGCATCCTGAATACACCATTCCAACTTCAGAAGCATTTACTGTTTTGAGGGGAATTTTATTTGTACAGATGGATGTTTTCTGGCCTAGACACCACTGACAAATGGTGACAGATCAAAAGACTTGCATTAGAAGTAAGCAAACACTATGACAGCTTCAGGGTAATTTGAAGTGAAAATATTCAGTCCTTTTGTAATAACTTAGAGGTAAAATTATACACAAGTATATTAAGAGCAGTATTACATTCACTATTAATCACACAGAGTAAGTACAAACAGCTATCTTGTTGCTCCTACCCTGGCATTTACTGACATTTTGATGTACATGGCCGTGTGACAAGTGCCTGTGAGACAAGGATAAAGAAAAATGAAAGCTATGAGGTATGAGAGTACTTTTCACACTGCTTGTCTGTGCAACACCTTGGCCTTAGATCTTTAAGTAATCTACTTTGTATTTACTGAAAAGTATTGTAAATAGCTTAAATTTAGGTGAATGCTTTGCTACTTTATACTGGTGTGAATGAAACTAAAACTGAAATTATATATGTGTATCAATAGCCCCAGCTGAAATGCAGTGCCTTGGTGTGTGATGCCAACCATAAGTCTGAAACTAGTGTTGCTGAACAAGGACAGTCCTGGAATCCTGCCATTCACACTCACTGAAGCCATAGGTGTATGGATCTTGATTATACCCAGCAGGTATCCTTCTCAGTGATGAAAGAGAAAAAAAATACTGAAAAATCTGAAACCTGTCTCCCCAATGTACTGTCACTGCTGTGAGGTGGAGGGAAACCTATGTTTGTACCATTTTTTCCTTCTTTGTGCAGGAAAACTTCACCTGCTGCCATTTTTCTATTTGTGTATTTCTGTTTAGCAGTGTATAATGAATATTTGCATTCTTTAAGATGCCTTACAGCTTGTTTCTTTACTGTTAAGTAATAATTGGTTTTACTTTAAAGTTCATAGCTGGCATGTGATTAGTCCCCACTGAGAAATAGCCACTTTGTTAAACACAGACCAATTAAGTGAGCAATGAGTTATCAGACAATAGATGTTCTGAGCTTTACATGCATATGTGTAAAAAATTTAGTGCAGCAATATTAATGTCATGTTGCTAGAATAAATTGTTGTCTTTAAGGGACTGTACACTCAAATAAACTTGGTGTTGCATTTATTTCCATTTTAAGACATTTAATTTTTTTATCTTCACTTTGCTTTTTAAAGAAACAAAGATTAAGTGACTTTTACATTACTATGTAAATGTCTTGAATTTCAGAGCATGTGTTTGTCAGATGAAGATTCTAACTTTTGTACTTTGCTCAAATACTAGGTGGAAGGTTCATCATGTAAGTTAAGAGACAAAAGAAATCTATTAAGTAGTGCAACTTATACCCCAGGGACCAGTTCAGGATCATTCTTCAGTGTGGTATTGTGTGTAAAGCTTTGTCCAGTTTGTTTTCCCGTGTCTCTCGGGTTAGATCTCCTGCCTTGTATCATCACATCATGACATTGAAAAGTTAACCAAGTGGATCTCATATCATTCTTCCTCTTGCACAGTAGATCAGAACACAAGTGGATGTGTACACATGGTTGATTTTAGGAGCAATAAATGAGACTGGGATCACAGCATTCAGAACAACTGTAGCTGCGAGTTTCTGGACCTTGATTACATCAGCAGGGAATCCTTCAGAGATGAAGGAAAAAATTTTCAACAGCTTTTCTCTCCATTGTGTCTTGAACACCCTTCCCTGATTTCAAATTAGACATGTGCGAGTTCAGGAGTCAGAGTCCTTGTAAAGATGCCCCTCTTGGAGCAGTGAAAAGGGAAAAGCAGTGCCAGCAGTACTGTGACTACAACCTTGCCTTCTTCTTGCTGATCCTGTCTGTTCTTAGGCTGCCCTGTATTCGGTTCCTCTGTGCTGATGAGCAGGGGAAGCTTTCTGTACCCTGCACAGATCAGGACATGTGAGAAGCTCAGTAGCTTGCTCTGCTGTTCTTCACGCATCTTCCAAGTGCTAAGTGAGAAGGACAAGATGTAACACCTTAAATGAACCATATGATGTATACATTTTAGTTTGATCTAAAAAAAGAGTCAAAGTCTGTTGCCTGATACAGTTGTTTATAAAGTGAGTTGATGGATGCTAGGGATAATCTGTGTTGCGCCCAGGGCTGCGTATCAAGGATCACATTTCTGGGTCAAAGTGATGGGGACACAAATTAGCAAAAGCTAATCCCACTGCTTGTTTCTCCTGTCTTTGGATCTTCTCTGCCAATCTAAGTGCCTGTAAGAACAGCATCCAGCACTGCGCTGGAGTTGAGCTTTGCCTCTTGAGGATGACTGACTCTGGAGCAGGTTTACACTAACAATCTAAAGAAAATGGGTACTGCAAGGGGGACTGATTTGTCACCTTTTCCCAAAACTGTTTTTGATGGGGAGAGCAGAGGAAAATAATTTCTTAGTGTCCACTTGCAACACTAGAGAAAAGTATTCAGTGCTCCTAGCTCCTGTATGACATGCCCAGAAGGCTGGAAGCAGGCTTGAGAGGAGGCCAACTGACCCCAGGCAGGCAAGCAAAATACACATTTTTCCTAGCTCTGTTCCACATACCAAAATATTCCTCAAATTCATCTAACATTTCCTGCTGAAGACATGCTTCTCAGATAAGGAATCTGTGGTACATGTGTTCAGGATGCCCTGGGGCATCTTGTCAGAAGATTTGATAGGGATGACTCTGAGGGAGTGGGTTTTATGTGCACTGCTCCCAGACCCAGCCACCAGTTATATCAGAATCTGCTGAAGAGGAGCTGATGGTGAGTCTCCCTGTACAGCCCTGCAATTGCTGTGGATTACAAGGAGGCTTTTCCTGCTGCATACAAATGTAAGCAAGGGCAGAATTAGACCTTCTATAAAAAGTGACTGTCAGGTCTTCACCAGGTGTTCTGCCCACCTTGCAGTGAATTACCTTATTTTCCTTTCCAGTCATGCAAATAACAGTGTGTATCACAGAATCAGAGAATGGCTAGGGCTGGAAGGGACCTGATAGGACTTTCTTCTCTTTTTTAGGGTATGATAGAATATTTTAAGAATTTTATAGTGTATGCCTTTCTTATTTTAAACTGACATTATCTTGGTTTGCAACTAAATGATGCACCACATACAATTAGATGGATATTTGGACTAATTTAAACAATTTTTCAGGAACAGGAAAGATGGAAGGTTCTCATACTTAAAGATCGTGAAGTTCTCTGTAGGTAATACATTAAAGAAAGAAGCACTAAAGGCTAGGAAGGCTTTTTTTTTTTTTCTTTACAACTTGGCAACATGTAATGCACTGCATCACTGAGAAAGAGATGGAATTTATTTTTTTTTTGTGGTTCTTACCGCCCTGTTTGTAAGAGTGCATAGATTTATGCCTGTGTCTTTGTGCACAAGTGTGTGTTCCATACTGCTGGTACTGAGGTTTCTTTTTTCCTGTTTTATTTCTGAGGTTGAGAGGGAACCCTGAAACTCTGGGAGAGTGATGGAGCCATTTCACTTTAGCATCAGTTCCTGTGACGTGATTTATGTGATGTGTTTCTATCAGATTCCCTCAAAGTAAGAGCTGTTCCTCATCATACCCCACCCCCATTTCCATCTGGACTCTGAGCAGACCCCCCATTTTCTCCATAAACCTAAAAAGCTCAGCTACATTCTTTTGTTCATCTGTCTGTGCTCAGCCAGTCCGTATAATAGCACCCTTTCTCTCAGACCTTCTAAACCTGGCTGGAATTGTTGTAATGAATGTATAAGTGACAAAAAGAAAAGCAGAGTGTAAAAGATGCTAATCAGTCTTTGTTCTTTTCAGACATGACATGCAGGGCCTGAAGTATAGATTTTGTATGGAGGGAGATAGATTTTAATTAAGCATCTTAACAGAGGAATCCTTCTTGGTTTTTTTTTTTCAGAATAAATTAAGGAAGTAACTTTGATGCAATATCATTTTCATCTAATCAGTAACATTCTGAAATTACCATGTTGTTTTCCATTAGAAAAACCATCATCCAACAAATCAGATAAAATTATTTAACATAGCTATATTGCAACCTCAGCTAACATTAGTCTGAGCATGTGTACACACAGAACAGCAGATGGTGAGTGAATTGACAAATGTTTATAGGGAGAAGAGGGCAGACAGTATCAACTATTTTATATACTTCTTTGAATAAGATGCCCATATCCAATCTAGATTCACTAATAATCAAATAAAGACTTATCGGGGTTTTGCCATCTGCATAGAGAGAATGCTGATTACTCACACCAATAAAAGGCGAGTGGCATTAGCTTTTAATTGTAGTCACAGATTATTAAGATCTCCATTAAAACATTTTTCTTTGTATTTGGCATGAATTCAGAGGGGTTTGTTTGGCATGAACCAATACAGTGACAGAGACATTCCCATTAGCTTCTATACCATAGTGTTTGCTATTTTTTTCAAGTACAAAACAAAGTGCATGAAGAGAAATCACTTTGCAAAGCTGTGACAATAGCAAGTCTGGAAAATTCATGGAGTTGCTGCTGCATCTTCAGTAAATGTTTGTGGTGTCTGTGGCAGTTTTTTCCAACTCTAGGTTCTGTGGATGAATTAGCAGATGATGACAGACAGACAGACCACAGCCTCGCACGTTCTTGCACTCTTAATTGTTACTAGTATTTTCTGTTACAGACCTGCCTTAAGGCAAAGTCAGGCCAGGTACCTTGTTTGCTCAAAGTGAGCAAGGAACTGGAAACTGGGAGCTGGAAACAAAATACAACTCATTTGAGTAGAATCTCTGTCTTGACCCACAATAAACCCTTTTCTTTCTAATGGAAGTTTTCTTAAGACATTCCCAATTGAGGTGTAAGGAGTGTTACCTCTTGATCATATAATTCAGTTCTGTCAAGAAGTCACATGAGGATCTGAATAACTAAAAAGCAAGAAAGGCAGAAGTAATCATGTCCCATTTTTTTCACCTACCATAGACACTGAACTGTTTAGAGCATGCAACGTTCCCTCTCAGAACAGACGTTCAGGATCATTGCAGGTGTCATACTGGTTCCTTTAGTTTGGCTGGATTTTTACATATTCAGGCAATAGGAAAATCTAAGTCTGACAGTATTTTTTAATGTGATGTTAAGTCCTTTGCAATAGACTCCATCACAAAAAAAAAAAAAAGTATCTTTTTTTGCCATTACAGATGTAATGTGATTTCATGTGGTGTCCTGAAGATTGCTACACACACTATAATTTCTCATATACAGCTGTCAGCAATAACCTTTTGTGACAGCAGAGAGAAAAAATCCCCAAGATACATATTTGTCTAACATATATTTGCAGACCTTAAATCCTGTCTGACCACATACAGCTGTGTTTCTCTGATCTCCAGTGTAGTGAAGCATTGGGCTCTGTGACTGTAGGTGGAGCAGAAGCAACTGGCAGGGCTTGTGCATGTAGGATCTTGGAGATTTGCAGTCCAGCCTTTGTGCTGCTCACCTAGTGCACACAGGGACTTGGCACCCTCTGCAGTCCTAAATATGCCCAATAACATTAAATATTTTGTGTTCTTACTGTTAAGTTTTTTTTCTTTGAACACAATTATAACAGCTTGACCTAATGAGAAGTCAGAGGAAAAAAAAAAAACTATTTAAAACATGGTTCAAGTCAAGAATAGAAGAGAACTGCAGGACCTGTGAATTTCAAACACCCAGCAGTGTGTTTCATATCCTGCTGCCTCTCCTACTATCACAGACCAATTTGTATTTTGTAGAATGCCCAACAGGAGATTCCCCAAAGCTGGTGGAAACTTTTAATGATCCTCAGCTTCACATGTCTCTCTGGAAACAAGACCTGAAGAATACAGAAGATTTTGCAATACATTATTCCTATAAATAAAAATGTATTTCTCACCAGGAATTCATATGCAGATACTCTTCCACATTTTAGCATTGTGGGGTTTTTCTCTTCCGGATCTATGCTACCACTTGTTCATGTCCTTTTAACTTTTTCACATCTCTCTGTCTTGTGAACTCTGGTAAGCAGTAGTATTGTCAATGGGGTTCATTGAGTTGTGTGAAGATTCTTCTTAGTTTCCTTTTACTTACAAAATCATAATGAGCCTTTTCAACCTGTAATTAATACATTATCTGAGCAGGAAGATGAAATATGGCAATGAGATAAGCTTCAGGTAGCCAGCTACTAACCTAAATGTCCACAGTTACACACTGTGTGGTACCCCTGGCATTACAATGGTTTATAGCTGTGGAAGCCTTTTTTGGGTGATCTAGATGTTAAAATGCGGCCAGAGGACAGTCCCTGGAGGCATGCAAAACCTCATTTGCAATTTATTTAAGTGCAAAAGCTGTTGGACTGATGCTGTATCAGCACTAGTGTTTTAGCTGACATCAGTGGTGGGTTTTCAGTTGGGATGTCCTGACTGTCTGCATTTCCTGCATCTCGGTATCTGTCTGGAGGTAGTCCTGGTGTGCCTGATGCAGAGCCTGCCAACCAGCCTTCAGGGAACCTGGCTTCACTGGCACATGTAATTGCACTAGTGAAAGAATTATATTAATGTTCAAATCTCCTTTGGATATAAGTTGATAACTATCTTGGTTCATGAGGAAGCTGCTTCTTGAGCAAGGAGCAGGCTAACATCGCCAATTGAGCCATCCCTTTTTTCTGGAACATCTGTGTTCAGCCACCTTTGCATGATGGAAAAACAGGCTAATTCAGCTTGGGACATCTAGATGCATTTGGTTTAAATCCCATTCAAAGTTGGACCAACTCTGAAGTATGACCTGGTTGCTTAAGAGTATTCTGTGAGCTGCCAGGGGAGCATTACTGACCATGACTTTGATAAAAAGGCCAGACTTAGAGTTCTGAGATGAATTTAAGACAAAGCACTATTGCCTGAGGTAGATAGTGCTCATCACAGATAACTATCTTCCCGTCTTTCTCATGGTGTGTTAGTGGAATTAGCTCTCTAGTTTGCCAAATTTTATGTAAGAGGAAGACTTCTAGCTTGGATAAGATCAGCTACAGAGAAACTCACTTGACAGAACTGAGTCTTAGTTCATTTCATGCTTTGGCTGATATTGTACAGGTCACCTGTACAGTGCTTTATTGCTGAGAGGCCTTGCCGAGTTTCTGAAGCTCTTCTGCATACCTTTTTCAGTCTCTGTTTTCCTTACCTGCAAGTTTAGTCCATTTTCATTGCCTCTGTCTTGGCTCTGTCACTCCCTAAAGCTGTTTGGGTGGATTTTTTTTATGCTTTCACTTTATGAACACTGTGCTTAAGCAGTATAAGGAAAGCAAGCACACAGCTTTTGCAGATCATGGTGTTCTTTATTTTCTCAATGTGTTTTTGTTTAGAGGTACTTTAAGGAAATATTTTCATGCAGGTTGCTTATTAAAGGAGATTGCTTTGAGTAGTGTCTTTATACTCAGTTTATCTTGAAATGAAGTGCAAACATACAATGATAATACATGGAAATGGTCTAAAGGAGAAATTAAAACTGCTTGCATATGCTTTTTGAAATGTGTTTCTTCTCTGAAAAGTAATTATGTGAATCTGACCTGGCCTCACTTAGCTCCTCTTCTCCTGGAGTGTCAAGTCCGCTGACATTAGCGGAGTGGTTACTGTTGTCAAAATGGCCTTCCTGGCTACTCTCTAAGAGACTAAATTAAATCTGAGATTTTATGCATCATGAGTAAATTCTTTTTTTTCCCCTGTAAATTCTAATTGCAGAAATACCTCAAGCTCACTTGTGCCTTCAGGATATGGTTGACAGCACTGCACAAGTGTGACTAAGATCCTGATAAGCAAGTGAAATGACATGGATGCATAAGTTTACTAAAAACAGAACCAAGAGGATTTTGCTGGGATGATGGAGCAAAACTTTGGTGAATATGGATAGAGAATGCTCAGGTGCCTACTACAGGTAAGAATGCAGTGTGTCTGGATGTGTGGTGCCCATACACCTCTGAATGTTTTTGATCCCATGAAGAATCCCAGGGACATGTGTTTGGCCACATTTCTTATTTAATTTTAAACCTTGGTCATGGGTTTGTTTAGGTTTTTTAAAGATGAAATTTTCAAAAATCTGAGTTTATTAGGTGAACTCCTTTTTAGCCTTGAAAATTGACATTAAGCATAGCTCTTGGCTTGGAAATGTAAAGCTTGAATTGTTAATTAGTGTTTAGGTTTGGATGTGAAAACCTGATACTTTACTCCCCTGAAGGAGGAGAGGCCAATGACTGTTTTACAACCAATCCATTTCCAGTCTGCTCTCTATTTCCACCACCAATGCTCCAAACTTGCATGTGAAATGAATAATCTGTTACTAGATCTCACCAAAGAAAGATGCATACTCAGTGATTGTCAGAAGATTATTCCGATTTGTGTATCTCCTTCATTTTAGCCTCCTTCTGCCTAACAAAACTAAATGGTGTGAATTCAGAAGTACCATGATAACCAGCATTCCCTCCCTGTATATAATAGATGCTCCTCTTTTTCCTGAATCAGAGAAAAGTGATCAAAAACTCAGGGTTTTTTTTAATAATAACTTGTAGCTAAGGGGATTTTATTACATAAGAAATAGTAACAGTAAGTATGATCCATGCTTAGTTTGCAACACAGATGCCTTTCCACAAAATATAGACCCCAAAGTAAGTGATGATAAAAAGAACTTAGTAATTGATAGTATTGGAGTGGTGTGTCAGGCAGTATGCTGCAGGATTCGTAATAACTGTTTAGTTTTAGTTAAACTTCACTCCATAGTTTAAATTTTTTCCATTGAAATCTTAATGTAGAACTAAACCTGTTTAAAAGAATTGACTTCTATAGCACAGCATCCCTTAAAATTCAACCAAAAGTCAACACAATAACAAAATTGATAATTCAGTGAGCACATTTCTTTTCCTTGAACGGAAGTGTGCATTCTGAAAGAGCACAGTTTATGAACTGGAGATCCATGAGCAGGAGCAGACCTGCTAAAATAATAAAATTTTGGTGCAACAAGCTTATTTGCTTAACAGCTTTCTACTGCAATTAACATATGCAACAAATGTGTTTATTTAATGTGACAGTCTGCTCAAATAACCCTCTTTCAAGAATGGGATTATGTAATTTGGAAATAGCAGAGTTACACTGAGATTAAAATTATTGAATGTCTTGTTTATACAAAATGTCAGCAGCACTGCCTCCTCCTTTTCTCTGGAGTTAATGCTGGCTTATAAATAATCTGCTTGTGCTCTGATGTTGCAAATTCTTAACAGTAGTCATGCTGGAAGATACTTAAGTAGGCTTTTCTACAGCCCACTGTAAAGTGCCCTGACTACAGCCTGCCCTCTCAGGAGCACACTGCAAAAACATCTATAAAATTGTAAGGAACAAGGTAGGAAACCAGATCCTTTACCTTCTTACCTTGCAAAAATCCTCTTTAGTCAGGACTACACTGGCAGAAGCTCTATTTTAAACACCTTCCAGAAGTGATTGTGAAACATCTAGTGACCACGGGATCTGCCACTTGATTTGTTTTCTGAAAGTCTGGGAAACAACTTGACGCATCCCCAACCCTGGAAAGCTTCCCAGTGTTCCTAAGAGAGTATAATAAGGCTTTAACTCCGAGGCACTGCATTTTCAAATGTAGAGGAGGCTGTTTCCATTCTTGCCGGAGGATTTGGCAGTTGCTGCATTCGTCGTGACTGTGATCCATTTTAATTTGAGGATGCAAAGCCTTCTTTCATTGTGGTCTTTGTAATATGAGACATGCAGATGGGTATCTGGGCAACATGCAAAAAGGTTTTGCTCGTGGCTAAAGGATGAAGAGAGCAACCAAAGAATTCCAATTTTGTCCTATTTTCCCCACATCTTAAAAACTACTGCATTTCTATCTGGTGTTTGCTGCCAAGGAATGGCAGGTCACCTCTAAAGGAGTAGTGTTGTCTCTTCTACATCCTAAACTTGCAGACTCTTCAGGCTGCAGCACCCGGATTT
Organism: Ceyx melanurus; assembly: GCA_024611195.1. Taxonomy (NCBI): domain Eukaryota; kingdom Metazoa; phylum Chordata; class Aves; order Coraciiformes; family Alcedinidae; genus Ceyx; species Ceyx melanurus. Next base: position 110,171 of record JANHGL010014348.1, read on the forward strand.
CCCTCTGGTGCACTGAAGACTTCAGGTGATGATTGACCGCTCTCCTGGTGTTGTATGATTATAGTCCCTTCTCTGTGTGCTGTTCAGCGGACAGCACTGCTCATAAAAGCAGATAGGAACGAGTTGGGCTGCTGCCCCTGGTGAGCAGGAGAGAGGATGGGCTGATTGATGACCCTTGGCTGTTTTCTGATGTTGCAGTTGTTTTTTATGATGTCATTAGGAGGCTATAGTCACATTAAGGAATCCCTCATGACATCATAAAGGACTTGATATTTCGCTAATGTTATTTCAGCAGAGTGGAACTCTGGCATTTTATAGTCTTCCCTTTCCCCATAGAATTAGGAGTTGTCTAAGTGCAGCCTGGAAGAAATGCAAAAATAGTCAAATGCCAACTTCAAAAGTTATGGTTGAAGAATGCTAATATATTTGGCTCTTTCAGAGCACACAGCACCTTTAGGTGGAATACATGATGTGTTTGTAAAAGATGCCATCATTGAATACATATCTTCATGCAAAGGAAGACTCAGGCATGCCTTTCACTTCTTTTTTTTTTTTTTTTTTTTTTTTTTTTTTTTGTTTGACCGACACCCAGGGGAAAATCTTGGTACTTTTTTTTTTTTTTGTTACACAGGTAACGTTGTGTTGGGCACGAACGGGGCGCCC
>JANHGL010014349.1:0-11813 GCA_024611195.1 Ceyx melanurus
GCAAAAACTGTCAGCAACAAGGGCAGCTCCAGCGGTGAAGGAGCGAAGGGGTCGGCTGCACTTTCTGGAAGGGGCTGCAATAAGATCTCTTCATTCTCCCTCTACCTCCCCACATAAAAGTAGTGCTTTCTTCAGGGAATATTTGGATGAACAGTTAAGACACAAAAATGCAAACACAAGTATCTCTGTTGAAAATAGGAAAGAAGAAAACCTTCAAACTAGGAATCCTATTCCCAAATCAAACTTGGATCGTGAGAAGGAAGATACACTATTGGTTCAGGAATATTTTTCTATAGTGAATATGGCTTATAAATGTAAAAAGCACAATTTCTATATTTAGTATTTAAAAATAGAGCAGAATTATTCATTTAATTTTACTTTTCAATAAATTAAGGGCTTTTTAATTGAAATGTTTGCACAGTGTCTGGTTGAAAATCTGTTTTTGAGGGATGTTGAGTGCAAGTCTTTTATGGTGGCTTATTCCCATACTGAAAGATGGATAAAAATGAAAGTAGCTCTGAAATACATTTGTCTTGAATGCAATACAAACACATGAGCAGGGGCACTGATTCAGGAAGACTGAGTGAAGAAACTAACCCTGTGAAGCAGTAAAAGCATTTTCCCAGACCTTCATTACGTGACTAGGAAATTTCAATGAACGACCAGAGTGCCCTTGAAGAATTGTGCTCATTTTTAAATTTTTCTTAGGATTTGTGCTTTTCCTTTTTTTCCCGATCATGTATAATTTAGATATTTTTTAACATACGGAGAGAATGGAAATTTTGAAGATTTTAGCGAAGATCCTCAGTGTTTATTTGCAGTACAAATTTCTTTGGCAGTCTGGAGGAAATTGAGAATCCCCTGAGATTTAAAGGAGGAGGGAGCATTTGGAGTTGAGGATTGCTGCTCTGTATTGCTGTTGGCAGGCCTGTTACATGCTTCCCAACTTTTCAGCTTGGCTGTGGTCCAAGGTCTATTGTTCTTCATCACAAGGATCTTTCCATTACCTTCTACCAGTATCAGGTAAAGTTTTTTAGGTTTAAAAGTAACTGTGCCTCCTTCTAATGACTATTACTAGTGTGATAATCTGTAGTCACAGAATTTTTGCTTTGGAAAGTTGTCACTCCATGAGTGAGCTGGCTTTAAATTCAGAGGTTCCTGGAATAAAATAACATGCTATCTCTATGCCCTCTATTACATCTTAAAGTGAATGTTATGGTGAATTTTTACTTTAAATATAATATATTTAATATCTAATATGAATTTAATTATTTTTATGGCTACCAACAAGAAACCACCAAACTCCCATATTGTGTAATTTGTAATCAAAATAACTCTATCAAGGGCATAATTATCTTCTTTAATTAAACAGCAATAGGGTGCACAAGCACTACAAAATAACCCCACAGAGAACTAGTGCATTTTGTATTAGTGTTCTGACGGCTTCACATGAAATAGTTTTCCAATTTCATTAACATACTGAAAGAGAACAACAGTTATTCTGTTTAAGTTATGAGGTTGCATAGTTTTTCTTGAATAAATTAGGCTGTGCACACTATCATGCAGTAGTACTGCATAGCGGAGTTAATGAAGCTGTTAGCATGATCTGTCATGCCACAAAAGATCCTGAAAATAATTAGAAAGTGACTGTGAATATTTAGACAGGGTACATAGTAGGTATGCCACATTCTCTTGCAGAAGATACAGGTTTGCATATAAAAATATTCAATGACTGCTAGCAACTGCTATATGTAAGTCAGAAATATGGACTTCATGAGGTCTGTTATGCTCCCAGTGTCATCCTATTTTAGTAAAAGGCATAAGGTTCTATGATAGATTTCTTAGCAGGTGCATACAATATTCATTTACAAAAAAATAACAACAAGAAACAAGAAAACACATTTTTAAAATTGTCTTAAGAAAGCTGACTGTGGTTTTTTTTAATTGATTTGATAGGTGCATGTCTATCAACAGTCATTTTTCATCATGTGTGTAAATCAAATGTGGAAAAAAGAGACATAAAGGCATATTTTAGATGTCAGCATGTGCATCAGCTAATGGGGATGCGTAGTTTAAAATGAAAGATGAAAAATTGATAAGGGGAGTTGTTTGGTGTAGGAATAACAAATTTAATAATGTGTGTTTAGAATGTTGGCTCCGTTAATAGTGACAAATTGCAAGAAGTGTTTTCATTATCTGCAAGTTCAAATTACCTTCTCTCTATCTGTTGGGAAAAAAAAGGCAAATTGTTGAATATCATTACTTATTTTCATTGTTTTAACTCTAACCACAGAGAGAAACTGTAGTTAACTTGCTATATGCATCTCAGGATTATTTACTTAAAGTTGCTTAGGGATATGTGGAGATTTCAAAAAGCTATTTAATGTGGGTACGTGGGAGTAGAGAATTAATTATACCATTTCCTATTTAGAAGGTAGACATTAAAAATACATTATAGGATTGAGCTTTTACTTACAGTGAAATAGAGCTTAAATTCACTGAAAGAAATGCTAACTTTCCAGAATTAAATGAACCCCAAACCCACAGTGATGTTCTTGAGGACTGTGAAACTCAGCACGATGGGGTCAATGTTCTCTTACTTTAAAATGATTTTAAGATAATTCTTTTCTTTTCCCCTAATGTAAAACAGCACGGAAAAAAAAAGAAAAACCCACCCTAATCTTGCAGGAAGCTTTCCACTCCCTATATGTAATGCTAAAAGGATTATGATATGCATGGAGAACTTTCTAATGTCTCTGAGCAGGGGGGTTGGACTAGATGACCTCTCGAGGTCCCTTTCAACCCAGACATTGCTATGATTCAGTGGCATGGTAAGATGACCACTTGTGATTGCATTCAAACTGGTTTTAGTTACCTATCCTTTGTCTAGCTTATGGCAAATAGTGCAAGGAAAAAGGTTACTTAATGCTGAAGGCTCCACACAACTGGAAAAAAACCTGTTGAGGTCCTTTTCAAGATCATTACTATGGTCTTAAGCAAATATCCACCTCATACATACCTGTAGCAACAAACTAGCCTCTCAGATCTGTGGTACTAGTGTACAGGTAATCAAAGGGTGAGGAGAAATCAGGCTGGTTTTGTGCTTGTGGTCACAAACTCCAACTCTGTTTTCATCCAAGTGGTTTTTCTACCTTCAGTATATCCCAGTGTAAGTTACTTATCTGCAGAGCTGCCTTCTACACACAATATGTACTGGTTCCTAGGGTTTTTCCTTCCAAGGGGCAGGACTTTGCATTTCATCTTGCCTGTCTTAGTGTGGTATAACCATGGTTTTTACATAGCAGAGTTCTGCTGTGTAGTTACTTTGCTAGACTAAAATATTTGTGGCTGTATCATAGTAATGTGGTGTGGAGGAATATAGTCCTGGTATTCTAGCCAACTCCTTTCAAGTGGGGACATGGGATGCAGAGTAGAGGAGTACAGGCATGGGATGGTAGGCAAAAGGGAACAGGCTGGCACTGTAGTTAGCAACAAAGAAATACAGGTATGGAACAGAGCACAATCAGCTCTAAGACAATGAACAGAGACCACCATCTAATATATGTGAAACTCCCTTTACATTTGGCTGTAATGTCACCTTGCATACCAATGAATAAATACCAAGGTGTAGAAGTGTGTTAATGAATGTCCAATTTATCCCAAGCACACCTTAGAGTGAGAAGGGAGAACAAATCATCCACATCATAGTCCTCCCGGAGAATGGGAGGACAGTGGATGCTAAAGAGTCACTGTATGCCTCCCACCCCACACATCAAAGTGATGAATTTTGGTATCCAGAGAGGCAATGAAGGACACCAGAAAAAAAGCATAGATACTAGGCATGTGCACATAGCAATTTAAACTCTATTAGTAAGACTTTTTCCCCTAATAGTATTCTTTCCATTTCTGTAGTAATTAAATATGAATATTAATTCACTGATTAAACGACTAACATTTCAGGCATAATCAGAGTAAATTCTTGGGTTTGCATATAAGGTATGTTTTTAGCAGACAGCAAAATTTTGAGTGTAGCACCTCTTTATGATCCTTCTTTTTACATAAATATCTCTGTTGACCCAAACCACTTTTTAGAAACCTGAAGGATGGTTCAAACAACCTTTTTTTTTTTTTTTTTTCCCCACTACACCCTTAAATCTTTTCTCTCCACGTTGGCAAAGGGGTGATTTCTACATGGTTCCTTATCAAGGAATAATGGTAGATGAGAAGTCAGATGAGAAATCACTTAATATGATAAATATATTCATTCAAGACTCTGTTAACCACAATCAGGGCCCAGGTAATTTAGACACTTATAAATAGTATCAGTTTAATTAATGAACTTTCACTTTTACTTAATAGGGAATCAAATACCGTAGTAGCTGCAACACGTACACTGCAAAAAAAGAATAATTAGTGCAAAGAGCACACTTTATTTAAAGTAAGGTGCCTTTATTGCCACTGAAAATAATCACAGAAGTGATTTTGCAACAAAAGCCTGGGGACTGGCAAAGAGAGAACTTGCTGGTGTTAGGCACGGGCATCTTGACTACTTGTGGAGGACCAGTTCAGCCCAAGAGCTGAACCTAATTTCTACACCTAAGTAAGATCTTCAGTATCTAGTTAATGACTGTATTTGGTGTTTCTGTAACAGTATGATCTCTCCAGAAATATGTCTTCAGCAGAATGAACAAACCATTGCTTTGTTTTCACAAAAATGCACAAATGTAGCTTGATTGTACTTAGATATTAAGAGAGAAGGGATGCAGCAGATTTGGAAATATCATCCTGCACAATATAACTGATTAAAATAAAAATACGAAATGTTGTCCTTATACCCCAGTCTTTCCCCTGATGTTCTGGTTGCTACAGAATGTTTCACTGCAGTCTGCTTTTTCAGAAACAAAAGTTCAGAAGTGAGATTCCTAAAACAAAAACAAAACCAAAAAAAAAGCTGTGTGAATTAAAACTCTCTTATTTCCAACAAAATGGAATATTTGAGATTCCTAAAGATATCTAATATCTTTTAATATCTAAGAATATGCAGATATAAAAAATTTGCAGAGAGAAGCAAGAAAGATGCTGCTGCCTTTGAAGGCATGCAAAGCACAAATATCCATTACTCATAATATTCATCAGTGTAGAATAAATTACAGTGGAGAAACTGGAGAGGGGGAACCATGAAAATTAAAATATGTCAACTCAAACTGAATAGTAAGCACGTGCTACATGCTGAAGATAAAAGAATATGAATCCTCTGTTCTCCTAAAAAAAAAAAGGTAAATAAAAGAAAATACATTAGTATATTTAAAAGGTTAAAGATGGGCTTTTGGGGTAGCACACGGTAAACAGAGCAATTGAATTATATCAGAGGGTATCACTCCATGCAGTGAAATATATTATGCAAAGGCTTTTGACCTTTAAGAAAATATGTTGATGATTTTTCTCTGCATACAGAAAAATGTCAGTGTAGGTGTAAATAAATGTCATTAACTTTGTTTTTGTATTCAGAGTATATCCACAAGGACCAAGATGTGCTGTTTTTCAGACACCTGAATGGAGAGCATTGAAACCACTCGTGAACTCTCCTAGTTCACTTGACTGCTCAGCCTCCCACATCACCAAGGAAATGTGTTCTTATCAGGTCTATGCAAAATGAGGATGCATATGATCTTACTATTAAAATTATTATCACATGTATTCATATCATGTTTAGAAGAGCTGCTTTTCCAGGGACATGAAAAAGTCCAGTTTAAATTTGCTATTTAATCAATTGAAACATGTATGAAAATTAGAAAAGTAGGAACTTTGGTAGCACAAAGTAGATTGCACTTTGGTAGAGGAATCTGTGTCTATATCCTCCACTTTTAGAGGATGCATTTGCAGACTCAAACCCTCTGTTTGTTTCATGTTTTAGAGTATTACCCCATTCTAAGCAAAACATTGCAGTCCAGTTAACAGAAAACAGTGCTCCTCCACAACCTGAACACCTTGAACATGTCCATTATCCTCATTTCTGTATGTCCATTATCCACATTTCTGTATGTCCATTGTCCACATTTCTATATGTGCTCTACTTGCTTTTAACAGAGGGTGAAGGGAAATTTAGTGCTGTTAAAATGCTGGAAAGATAATGTGATGGTAGTTCTTAACGAAACTGAGCCATGATCTGTCCTGATGTTCCAAATATGTCTCACTTGGTCCAAGCAGGAAAGTCCAAAAATACCTTATTTCAAGAATCTGTTAATGTTGCTATGTATTTCCACCATTTAAAATTTTTAAATATGATCCATTTAATTATTCAGTGAAACATTACAGTCACGTAGCATAAGAATATTTCCTTCCTCCCAAAACAGAGTTAACATTGATATGCAACTTTTCCATACTTTAAGAAATGTATTTTTGTTCTTTAGTTTTACAAGAGTGGTTCTGAGAGTAGCTGCTATTGCTTTAGTAATAACAATGAGCAGAAATAAATGCCTTTGGGCAACTTAGGTGCCATCAGTATTTTCATGCAATTTAACGATGATTGATTGCATAAATTGTTGGGAATTGCAGGCACTCAGCATATTTAAAAAATAGGTCACCTGTATAGAAGTAGGAGCCATATTTAAGCATCCAAGCTGAAGAAAAATTCATGAAGGTGCTTAATTATGTCTTGCATACTACCCTGTCCTGGAAAGCTGGATACTCAAAGGGTGGTCCCATAGGTGTCTACCTTTTGTTTGGGTCTTTGATTTCAGTACAGAGATCACTAAGCAAAGTCATAAAACTCTGTAGGACTGAATCCATAGTAGAAATCCCACCAAGTATATCAGATTTCTGCTTCTTTTTTATCCATCTCAGTAACTTTCAGTGTGCTGCATTGCCATCCTACACCATTATGAAGCTGCTTTAACACTCCATGAGCTTGTTGGTAGAGCTGTGTTGGAATCTTTTCTTCTTTATAGCTCATTGACACATTTTGAGCTGTACTATTGAGAGATTAATAATGGACTTAATGACGGAAGACTTCATAATAGCTACTCTGTAGCCATTAATAAATGGTTCTGTCTTTCAAGTGTATGATTTAATATGAATTTACGTTTTAAACGTGTTATGAAAAAATGTTTTCCTATAGCAACATAATTTTCAGCCATTAATAACTAAACCATTCACTCTACATCAGGAGCACCTTTTGCTGTGAACAGGATGCTCTTGAAATAATGCATTTTACCGTTGTTCTCCACTTAGATCATGAAGCCTGTGCAGTTCTGGAGCAGACAAAAAAAAAAGAATAGAAATGTGCTGTCTAGGAATATTTTTCCTTTGTGTCTCTAAGGAAGTTAAAATAACTAGGTGGTGTGATGTAGTAATAATAGATTTTGCTTGAAAGATAACACGATGGAAGTGGAAAGGATGAGAAGTTGATTAGATCCTGCAGGATAATCTGTCACATGTACACCTGTGCTTGTAAATGCTCATGTGTATCTGAATATATACTTATGTGCAAATAGACATATGCATCAGTGGCTGAATTGTATTTGTATATGTGCAAAATGCCCCAAAATCCATCAGTAACCACTGGTCTTTCTGAAAGCTCTGCATTTGATTGAGGGCTGTTATAAATATGACTAGTTCCAAAGCATACAGTACTTAGTGTGATGTGGAAAATGGGTTCAGTGCTGCACTGTTGTCTTTTTCTTCAAGGATCATAAGAATTCAGTCTTTGTTATGTCACCTGCTTGTCCTGAAGACAATTATTTGTGTTGACATAAAAATCTGCTTCAGAGATGTTGACTGACAATGCTTAGTGACATTGAGAGTGACTCTACCACATTCTAGAGAGAACCTGATTTTGAAAATAATTTAGGACGGACTTTTATAGAGTTTAAATTAGTGGTTGATAAGAAATCCTTGAAGGTTTTTAGAGTTTGGATTTCAATAAATGTCAGAAAGTCAAGCTTAGCTGAATTCTTTGGTGTACAACCAAGCTGCAAATAGCATGCTTGAAGAGAACTTTAGAGAATTCACTTTAATGAATGTTGTGTGACTATCCATGCAGAGCAGATTGGATCAGTAGCATTCACTCCTGTGCCCCTCAGTATTTTTATTCAGAGGATTTGGAGTACATAGTGGAAAAAAAATTAAGAAGGGAGCAACTTTCAAGATTTATATTACATTTTATCCTTCCCTTTCAGTCTTCAGAGCTCCAAGGTGCCACTGCAGCACATGACAAATCAATCTGCAGGTTAGAAATAATCTGAAATTGTTCAGTGGAGCTGAACCTCCAGGCAGGACTGCTGGTGAGGAACATGTTCTGCCATTCTCTGCCTGGTTACAGAACTGCACTGTACTGCACAATACTTACACAGGAGAGATACTGGCTGTGATATCTTATATTTTCGAGCTGGTTCAGATTTTTCTATTCTAAGATCCTTGACTGCTGAAAAAAATCCAGTTCAACAAAATCAAAAACTTTCTCAGCAAAAGGTCAGCTTTAACAAATGTTCTCCCTTTAGGAAAAATTATCAAAAAATACAGAAAGTGTTCTTGTCTCACTATGTCAGCCTTAAAATAACTATAAAATAATTACCTGCTCAGATTTAATTTTTAAATTTAACTGAATATTTAATAAATTTTAGAATTAGCTCTTTTCTCATTAGATACAGAATTTAGTTTTATTCTTCGTTCTCTTAAGTGTCACATTTCCACTATTGTCAGTTGTACTTTAAAAAGGCCTTGCCTTTTAAATTTCCCAAATGTCTTTGTAATTTCCAGATATTTTACAGTTGGAAAGTTCCAACTTTGTTAAAATTCCAGGCACAGAAACTAAGATAACTACCTAACAATGAGGCTTACTGGAGACAGATCAAGAATAATTACTTCGCTTTTTGGTATAGAGTTAAATATCTTCTATATCCGTTCATATAGAGTAATTAGTGTTATTCAGTATTACATTTAATTCAGTAAAGTTTGTGTAACATCTGTGATGAATTTGTGTCCATTTCCTGTCCTCTAAGACCTAGAACAGAGAAAAAAAATCTTCGATGTTTTTAGCAATAGTTGTTTTTTCTTAATTTCATTTCAACATATTTGGTATAGAAAGTAGGATTATTAAAAAAAAAGTAATAAAAAAAATCCTCGTCTTGGAGGGGAAAATAAAGAAACTTGTTTCTCCAGTCTGATACAAAATTGTTTTAATTTTAGACCCAAATGGGAGATACTTTACTATCACACAGATGAGTGTAGCCATTTAAAGGAGTTCCCTTGCACCAGAGGAGAAGAGCATGGCAACTTCAATCACCACATTGAGCTTTAAGGAGCTTCTCAAATCTCTTCAACCAGGAGCATAAGGATCTTTGAAGATGAGTGATAAAGGTTGGAACTTGATTCAAAGCAGAGGTGATGGCTTAGAAAATGTCTGGTATTATTCTCCTGTGGCAGAAAGTGCAGAAAGCTTTATCTCAAGGAATGTTTCATGGCTGTGGACTAAGGAAGAAATGCTGAGAGCATGAACAAGGAAAAGTGAAAGAGGAGGCTCATTGTGCATTTTATCAAGTCCACAATTCATAAAATTTATTTCACAGAAAGTCATGAGTAAGAGAGAGGGAACCTGCCTGACACAAGACTCAAAAAATTTGATGCAAGTTCAAACTACTACTTTGCCTGATCTTTCTATATTCATTACCACAGAGGAGCCAAAAAGGTAACGATGAAGGATTTGAGTTTTGGTTTGGGAGTTGAAAATTTTAAATCAAACTAACACTGACAAAACAAAATCTCATTCATGGTGTGCATTTGAACCAACATTACTGGTCCTTGGAGACCTTTAGGTTTGATTCTTGCTAATGCATTTAATACTATTCTGCAGCTGTCTAAGAGTGAAAGGGCTATAAGAATTTGAAGGACCTGACAAGTGCGGACAGGATTGTGTAACAGTGAATTTTGCTGTTTAGAAAACACTTTTTCACACTGAGAACAATGTAGTATTATTTACTTTCAAGCTGTCAAAATGTATGTTCATCCAACTGAGAGCCGGATGCAATTTTGTAAGAACAGGCTCAAGGTCTGAGGTCTTCTTCTAAGTCATGCTTGTACAACTAGACAAATGCTCTTGATATCTAGATTCTGATTTATTTTGCACTAGAGAGGAAAAAGAACACTTAAGAAAATGTCATCTTTATTGTATGAGGGTTTTTTTCCTCAGAACCTTTTACTCTGCCACTGTACACCTGCCTACTCCAGCATAAATTTCTGAACAGAAACAGTTTGGAAAAGCAGTGTAATATTAGGTTAATACTGAAAACTTAAAAAATCGCAGATTTAATAGAACTTTTCCTTTACTAACTGCTTAATGGGTTTGGCTTGGTAAATGCCATTTAATTACAAATTAAAGCATGTTCCTGCAGATTAGTTGATAATTATGGTTAATATAATAAACCCAAAAGTAATTACCTTCAAGTAGACAGGAGGTTGTTAGAAGACAAAAATAATAATCTATTTACATGTAATAGGGTGCATTCTGTGTTAACCTTATTCCACTACCTACTACTTAATTTATCAATGATTTCTATGCAAGTAAGGACTAACTTGCCCCTATAAAGGAAACATTATAGAGTTGTTTCCTTATTAATTCACTAATCATAAAAATTAAGGTAGCAAATGATGCATGCAGGCAAATTAAAATGAAGTGTGGGGAAATCATTAAAAATTAATGTGCCTTAAATTTAATTCTAAGTTATTTCCCACTCGTGGTAGTTTTATTGCTAATTCAGGAAAACAGAGAGATGAACCAGGGAGAATACAGGCTTTATTTTACCTTAAAGGATGCAGTGATATAAAAGAAGCAGCATTCAAACATGTTCTGCTATTGGGAATTGGTATCAAGACATGCTACAGTATCTAGATATTATGGCAAATCCTTAGAATGCATGACAGGGCAATTTCATGTGAATTACAATGTGGAGATGTAGTGTCACTTTGATTGAGTTGCTTTGTTTTTATTTGCTGTACCTTAGAATTTTATTAGCAAATGAGAGATAGAAGCAGCAGACTCTGCTATTGAAAGCAGCTGCATGCAAGACTGACACTCAGAAGTACTGCTTGCTCGGAAAAATTTCAACATTCTCAGTGGGTAAATCCTTTGTATTAGAGAGACAATAGAAAGAAATGAAATCTTGACACTTTGAACATGTTAGTCTTTGTTCCAAACTTGGAGGACAGGGGCTATTGCTTGCCAGATAATTCAGCTCAGCCAAGTTGCAGGAATAGGCAGAGTAGAAGCAGTTCAGAGACAGAATTACTGATGAGGTCTATCTGGAGTGGAAATGCTTATTAGTGTCCATGATTGGAATTAAGGTGGAAGAGCCAATGGCATCATATATCCATTACCTTGAAATAAGCTGTCAGCATTGTTGTGGCATTTCTAGTTACCGATGTATTTTAGAAGGGGCAGTAAGAAGGGTCAGATAATTTAACATTTAATCATGTCTAAGGTGAAGGTCTAAAATGGCCTTTGTACATATGGCCTGAGAAATAAAGGCTGGGATTCTGGGCAGCTTCCTCAGGACTGAGGAAAATTTGACTTTTCAATCCTGAGTAAAAACAGGAGTTTACTGAAGGTAACCAGCTTCAAAATCTTGGTTTTTTCACCTGTCTCCCCAACATTGCTGTTTATTTTCCCCACTTCGGTTCACTCAGTCAATGATACTTTGCACCTAAAGTTAAGGTTAGAATCCCAAACTGGAATTGTTACTAATTCCAGTGCAGGGCACCAAGATGCTGAAGGGAGTGGAGATCTCCCTGCTGAGGAGAGGCTGAGAGAGCTGGGGCTC
>JANHGL010014349.1:23711-35007 GCA_024611195.1 Ceyx melanurus
CTCTGGCAGGGGAGTTGGACTAGATGATCTTCTAGCTCCCTTCCAACCCCTGACACTCTGTGATTCTGTTGCATTCCTCAGGGCTCAGTATTGGGACTACTGTTTAACATCTTTATCAATATCTTGATGTGGAGATAGAATGCACCCTAAGTTTGCAGATGACACCAAATTGGGTAAGAGTGTCAATATGCTTGTGGATAGGAAGGCTCTTCAGAGGGAGACAAGAAGCTAAATGTGAGCCATCAGTGTGTCCAGGTGCCCAAGAAGGCCAATGGTCTCCTGACTTGTATTAGAAATAATGTGGCCAGCAGGACCAGGTAGGTGATTGTACTCAGCATTGGTGAGGCCTCACCTTGAGTACTGTGTACAGTTTTGGGCACCTTAATAAAGGACATTGAGATGCTGGAGCAGGTCCAGAGAAGAGCAGCTAAGCTGGTGAAGGGCCTGGAGAGCAAGTCCTACGAGGAGTGGCTGAGGGAACTGGGTCTATTTATTTTTTTAAGAAAAGGATGCTGAGGAGAGCCCTTCTCACCCTCTACAACTACCTGACAGGATGTTGTAGAGAGGTAGGCAATGGTCTCTTCTCACAAGTAACCAGGGATAAAACAAGAGGGTGGTCAAGCATAGGTAGGGACTGCCCAGGGAGGTGTCTGAGTCACCATCCCTGGATGTGTTTAAAAGCCATATAGATATGGTGCTGGGCAATGTGGTTTAGTGGTGGACTTGGTATAGTAGGGCTAATGGTTGGACTTGATGATCTTAAAGGTCATTCCCGACCTAGATTATTCTATGATTTTAAGACATTCATATAATGCTTCATCCTTGTCAACTCTACTTAACTTCCAAATTTTCCTAATATTAGCACTTTCAAAATGTTTTCAGAGTTTCTCTAGGTTGCCTATAACAGAAAAGTATACCTTTTCTGTTATACAAGTTGGGTTTTTTTTGTTATATAATTTACCTAATTCTCTGTTAATATTTGAGTATTGGTCCATGTTACAGCAACCCACTGATTTTACAGAAAAACATCTCCAACCCAGGGATGGAACACAGCTGTCCCTACAGCATGCATCTTATTGCTCATTGTATGGATCCTACTCCATTTCTGCCAACAGTGCAAAGTAAACGTATTTGAGTCCTATCTATATGGGATGATCCATCCCACAAGATAATTTCTTTTTTCTTTTTTCCTGTGCTACATATATCCTTGCTAATATTATCATAATATATCATACTCTTAAGATTAATCTCACCAACATAAAGCTTTTGGATCATGGACCCTACATATATAATTGCTTCCTCAGTGGGCCATCTGTGATTTACTTTCTTGTGACTTCAGAATTCAGTTCCTCAACTTTCATTGTTACTCATGCCACCCAAAAGGATTTCTGTTTCTGCTCATTGATCTCTGTGCTGCCTGTATTCATTTTACAGCTAGATGATGTGATTTTACTAAATAAGGGGAGCTAGATCTTTTCTTCTACTTCACCTTGTGCATCAGACTAAAAATACTACATACTTTTTCTACACTTGGTTATGACCTGTTGCTTTAGCATGTCAAATGAGAGTTAACACTACATCAAAAAACACTATGCTTACTTTTGTGAGCAGTTGCAGATACTATTTTTTGTTACATAAGTACCTAGAAGACATGGCAGAGACCAGAATTTAATGCACTGAATGCACACGTATGAAAAGCTAATTGCTCCTGTAATTTTAGGCCTCATCACCAGGTGAGCAATCACAGGATTGCAGAATGGTAGGAGCTGAAAGAGACTTCTGGGGATCATCTATCCCAACCTTACCTCCAGGGACTGGGATTCCTCAGGACTGGTCTTAGCATTAAAGACTGAAGTGAAGAAGATTTTCAATAACTCCACCTTTTCTGTATCCTCCCATCACCAGGGCAACACCTCATTCAGCTGCAGGCCCATATTTTTCCTAGTCATTCTATTGCTATTCATGTACTTGAAGAAGCCCTTCTTGTTCTCTTCAACATCATCTGCCAGATTTAATTTCAAGAGGGCATTAACCTTCCTCGTTGCATCCCTACATTCTCTGGTAACATTCCTATATTTGTTCCAAGTGATCAGTCCCTTTTTCTGTGTACTATAGGCTTCCTTCTTCCATTTGAGTTTTTCCAGAAGCTCTTTGCTCATCTATGCAGATCTCCCAACTCCTTTGTTTGATTCTTACTCATTGGGATAAGCCAATCTTGATCTTGGAAGAGGTCATGCTTAAATATTAACCATCCCTCTTAGGCCCTTCTACCTTCTAGAATCCTAATCCATGAGATTCCTCGAAGTAGGTCTTTAAATAGGTCAAAGTAAACTCTCCTGGAGTCTTGGATTGCATCCAGATAATTGTCCTACTTCTTCCTTGCATGATCCTGAACTCCACCATCTCAGGGTCACTACAGCCAAGGCTGCCCCCTAACCTTCACATCCCAAAAAGACCTTCTTTGTTCATTTCTCCAAGGTCCAGCAGCACACCTCTCCTTGTTGGTTCCTCCACTACCTGCATCAGAAAATCAGTGCACTTCAGCAACCTCCTGGACTGTACGTGCCTAGGTGTGTGGCCCTTCCAGCACATATCAGGGTGACTTCAGTCTCCCAAAATCTTTTAAGACCTTCTTTTCTCCCTGAGAAACTTCCCTGGTGGCTCTGGCCATGGCACATCAGGTTGTAGGCATTGCCACCTTGCATCCTGCAGCTGCTCCACCTGCAGTCACTGTTCTACCTGGCAGCTGATGTTCCTTAGTGTGAGATGTGGCAGAAGTGCAGTGTGTGACCTTCCTTAGATGATAATTTTAACAGCATGGATTATTAGGATGTCTTTAATTTCTCTTACTTTGTATTAATTAAGTAATTTGGCATTTCACTGGGTTGTCATTAATACCTAGAAATGTTACAAAGTTTTGCTGAATAATGTATAAGGTATAATTTCATCCATGAGGGAGGAAAGGTTATTTCTTTCCCTCCATAGAAAGAGGATCTCAGTAGATTTTTTTTTTTAGGTTTTGCATTTATTAGGAAGATCATTTGCTGTGGCACCTTTTGGCTTTGCAGTGATTTTTGTGTGTGTTCTGTTTTGTGTGTTTTATTAGTTTTTTTTTTGTGTGTTTGCTTTGTGTGTGTGGAATGCAGGAACAAAAGTTTGATAGCAGGTGATACAGGCTTTCAAGAGACAAAACTAAGTGCTAATCCCAGTATGTAACAGGATCACTCCATCTACCCAAAATCTGAAAAGTATAGAAAATTGGGAGAAGTCTCCAACAGGATTTTCTGATTAATAACATCTGCAGGCTCTCACTTCTCTGATTTTATTCTATTTTACTTCTCATATGTTAGTAACAGGAAATCTGTGACAAGGGAAAAATAAGGTGCCTTGCAGGAGTTCCAGTGTACAGACATCTCAAGGACAGAGGCAGAATTGTTTAAACATTAACTCTTGCTCATTGGGGTTGTACTTTAGAGTATAGTTGGCCCTTTAATTGCACTGGCAGTATTTTCATATACTCTATCTCTTTAAAAGGTAAGAAACATGTCTTAGTTCCACATTTCATGATCTCCCTGCAATTTACCACTGTAAGCAGTGCTAATAGATCTTGTAAGTATTGGATGTTTTCATAGATCAAGAAAAAACCTCCAAACACTGTGATAAATTTTTCATCCAGATGCGGAGCCAATAAAGTCAGAATTTGATAAGCCAATACTAACTGGCCTTAGAGGATAAATAAAGTTCTCTCATGAAATGAAATTTAGGAGTTAGTATATTTGAATTAAATCTACATTGAGGTCAAGGGACCCTAGTAAATCAACTTTAATTTTTAAATATGCAGCTTTGAAAAGTAGTGCTTGCTGATATGTATGGATGAGCCTTCTGAGATGCATGAGATTCAGTTGTATTCTATTTGTTTAACTACTTACATCCTTATTGTCTCATGCCTTATTTCTATGTTTTATTCTACTTTATGACAGTAGAAAATTATGTGCATAAAAATGACTTGCCACAAAAACAAATCTACAGTAGGTTTAGTTAAGGAGAAAGGAAAAGCCACTGTGGTGAAAAGAGACTGGAGTGCAAGGTTTATGCAAATGATTGATTTCAACTCACAGGTTTAACTAAGGCCCAAACAAACCAACTATTTGAAATCTAATACCCTATTAATGCAGGGTTTTTTTTTGATACAGTGGAAGAATACACTATTACAATTTAAAAGCAAGAACACACTACAACATATTAGACAAGTGTTAGTTAATCACCCATGCTTGCAAACGTATAGCGTGCTAAATATTCACTTATCACTCTAGGGAAGGGCTCTCAATCTTAAGAAAAATTCACCTTGGCTAATGTCCTGACCAAGGGGGAAGGGTCTCCATTCAGGTGAGCATTGGAGAGGTGACTCCCAAGGAATCAAACCAAAACCCAGCATTTTATACCCTGGTTTACATGACTGATGATAAAGTTTCAGTACACAAGGCTGTGGCTGAAACCCTCCAGGTCTTGTGGCAAAGCTGTGCCCGGTAGGATTATACCTCTGGATGCACAAAAGGTGTATCCCTAACCCTTAGCCCTAATCCTAAACCTTAACCCTAACCCACTAACCCTAACACTTAACCCTAACCCACTAACTCTAACCTAAACTCAGCAGCACAAAGATGAATGAAAGAACACATCGATGCAGAATACCTTTCTTTGGGGTTTATTACCTTATTAATTTATAAAAACATTGAAATGGTTATAGCTGTCTTTCTTCATATGTGAACTCACAAGGTGATCCTTTACTGACAACAATAAAGACAAATAAATATCAGGAGATTAATAACTACTATGAGGAAAACAGCTTTTAAAGTCTGGGATGATTTATCTTCCCAGTCTTAAATCAATAATTAAAGAGAAAACCTAACTATTTTTACTTTTGCATTTTATTTTCGTTAATTGTTACACAAATTAAATTGAACATAGTGTAAGGAGAAATGGATAATTACTCAAAGGCAATTAAAGATTCTGAAGGCTTTATAGTAATTATGATTATTTTCTTCAGAAAATGAGAGTGCTATTTATCTCTAATGTATGCTATGTAATTAAGTCCATGTGCAATTATCTTTCTCTTACTTCCAAGAGGAATTGTTTGGGTTTTTTTTTTAGTATCTGGCAAGAGGGAATGTAATTGTATGCAGTGGGACACTTCTGTACATAAAGGATTTCTTAGTTTTTATTGGGCATTACTTCAGTATGTGTCCCAGTCCTTTTTTTTAGTGACTTTTGACAAGGCCTAACTCATGTTATACAAACAACACAGTCACTTCTCTGGCTCTCATGTCTGCCTCTCAGTTCCTCTCTGAATTCTCCATAGCTTCTCATATCCCTTAGGTTTATTTTTATATTTCTTTCCAGAGAGGGTGGTTAGTCATTGGAATGGGCTGCCCAGGGAGGCGGTTGAGTCCCCATCCCTGGAAGTGTTTAAAAACTGTGTAGATGTGGTGCTGGGGGACATGGTTTAGGAACCTTGGCAGTGTAGGGTTAATGGTTGGACTTGATGATCTTAAAGGTCTCTTCCAACCAAATGATTCTATGGTACTTTTCTAATAGGTTTTGTAGGGCTATGTTGTGCTGGCTCTGTAGCAACTCCTATCTCTGTAAAGCTGGGCTCCATATGGTCTTGCTTGAGAAGAAAGATTGGTTTGCAACCCTCCAGGCCTTCGTTCCTGAGCTGCTTCTGTAGACAGATAAGCAGAGGGGCAAGAGAAGCTACTGGGACCTAAAAAAAAATCACCTTTCAAAATGGAGCTTGGTACTTTAGCTGATAAAGTAACTTGTCATTGACTTCCATGCACACTGTGTTTTCCTTTCTCCTCAGGTCTTTCCAGCCTAGTCCTTTCCTAGCTTTAGATGGAGATCTGTTGCGTGAATAACTAAGTAGAGCTTGACTTCTCAAAGAGGTGACTGTGGAATGTGCTACAAGGCCTGGGGAATTCTTCAAAATGCAACTGTGGTGTCAGCATTGCTTTGGCTATCAAATTTGATGCATCAAATGACTCTTAGCACTGCACTGGCTTTTCTTGTGGCCCTTATGCAGCCATGAAAGGGAGGGCCCAGTGCTAAGCAGGTTCTCTTCTGGTGGCACGCAGCCCAGCCATTAGCAATGGGTTCATCCCATGCAAGGTCCCAGCTGCCCATGGGTAGTGCTGTGCAGAAGTGTCAGAAGAGCAGCAACAGCAGATCTAGCATCCAACTGCACGGCCCTGGAGGAGAGCACTGGGGTAAAAGGAAGGTTTTCCTCTGTGCTATGAGTGTGCATGCACAAATACATATACACACAGGGGCAGTGGTGCAGCTGTCTGTGTTGGTGGGCAGAGAACATGCAGAAGGGAGTGGGGTTTGGGCTCAGAAGCAAGTAATGATGTGCAAACAACAGGGGCAAGTGTAGAGTCTGGCACCTGGGAAAGAACAACCCCAGGTATCAGTGCAGCTTGGGGACTGACCTGCTGGAGGACAGTGAAGGGGAAAAGGATCTGGGGGTCCTAGTTGATGGGAGGCTGCCCATGAGCCAGCAGTGGCTCTTGGGGCCAGGAGGGCCAATGCCATTCTGGGCTGTATTAAAAGGGATGTGGCTAGAAGGTGGAGAGAGGTTCTCCTACTCTTCTACTCTACTCTGGTAAGGCTGCATCTTATTTATTCAGGATCTTTACAGATTGCCCTCAAAATACATGCACCTACATTTAACCCATTGTCTGGTGTTTCACATCAAAGTTCAGCATTTAAAGTTATTTCTTGGTATATATGCCAACACTTTCCAATTCAGGTACCTAAATTTAAATAGCAAGATCAATATTTAAGCTCCTAAATGAAAACAAAATAAACCTCATAGAGCTGCAGAAAGTTAGTGACTCCCTTCAAAATTGACTGGTCTCATCAGTTCTTGATGATTATGCTCTCCTTGTTTGGCTGCCTGAAGTCAGTCATTTTATATACTCATTCAGAAATACTAAATGATGTTTTGCCACAATGAAATTCTCAGTGAAGTTGGATTAATCAAGGACTAAATAGATTACCATTGTAAAAAGAAATCACTTTTTTTTTTCAAACATCTAAGGAGGAAATTTTAGCTAGCTTGCTTGAAGGCTCTTCTTTAATGAGCTTGAATACTCTTATCAGCAAAACATAAGAAACAATAACAACCTTCTCTGTTTTGATCTCTATATTCAGGTCAGTCTTGTCTGACTGTGGTAGGAATATCTGAGTTTGAATGTCATGCATTTTACAAATAGCTGTATTTTAATAATGAGTTTAAATGGATTCTGAAAGAGAATCTATCATTCATAAATGAAGGTTGAGGAATAGTCAGAAAGAATATATATCTTGCCTTGAAATTATAATGGTGCCAGTTTTTGTCATTTCATTCCCAGTTAATCAATTCCATAATTAACCCCATATTATGCACCAAAGGCAATGAAAGATGCATATCCCTGTGAACTCATTATTTGTCACACTGTCACGAGAAAATAGTTTTCATCATTGATTGTGTCAGTTAATTACAGTTTATAGTAATTGTGCTACTTACCAGGGGGAGCTAGTGGGTTTCCTCAGGGAAAGAGACAACCTCTCGAGGTCTTAATTGCTTCTGATTGCATGCTTGCTTTATGGGTTGGAGTGCTCCAGGGTTGCTTTGTAACACCAATAAGTAGTAAGACGAGGTGAATATTCCTGATGTTACAAGCCATAGAGCATTCTTCATGTGACTGTGGGCTCTATATGGCCCACAGATGGCAGATCACAGGGAGAAAAGAGTTCCTGGAAAACTTCCCATGCTCCTTGGAGATCTCTCAGCTCTAATATTGACCTGGGCTGGGTGAAAAAAAGCAGTAAATGGGTCTGTAGATGTTGTGGTGGCACCCACACTGTTCACGAGCCACTGGTTGCTTTCTCTGGGTAGAGTAATAAAAAGGCAGCTCTTTCCACAAGGTACCACTTTCTAAAGCTCATGAAGACCATGTAAAGTGAATAAGAATGCATCTTTGTTACTGCTTCAGAAAGAGTGCAAAATGATCTTTGTGATCAATCCAAGAACTTGCTGTGTATTTTACAACTTCTTTTCCAAGGATGTGAAGTATATTTCATAGATTCATAGATTCATAGATATTAAGGGTTGGAAGGGAGCTAGAAAATCATCTAGTCCAACCCCCCTGCCAGAGCAGGGTCACCCAGACCAAGTCACCCAGGAACCTGATACTGTGGAGATATAGGAATATTATTGGTGAGAATCCTGACAGGACACATTAATTGTTTGCTCTTAAAACTGAGATACCCTTTTTCTAGCTTGAAAGACATCTCTTCACACAATGAGAATCATTTCTTTTTTGAGAATTCATAGATGAAGGTAGACAACATGCTGCCTTCAATCTGCTCTATTCAGTGAAGGGACTGGTATGTCTTACCTGATTCAATCTTGATATGATGAAAGGAAGATCAATCTTGGCAAAACTTTGGTCAAGTCATGTTGAAAAAGAACATCTTTTTGTCCACTCTTTATTTTCTATCACTGATTCCATATCAATTTCATGTCCAAACCCCTTCTTTCCAACAATCAGCACATCATGCTTAAAGTCACATTTGAAAACAAACTGCTTTGTGATTCATAAATCCCAGTAAACTGTGAATTGTGTGTATTGGTAGCTGCCCATTTTAAGAACGATTGTAGAAAGGAATAGGTCACTGGCTTTCAATGTGTCTTTTTGCTTATATAGACAGAACTATGTGTAAAATGCACAGAATTGACTAGTCTCTTCAAAAGTGGAGGGAAATGGATTCCTGTTTGCTTCTCCTGCTGCCTCAAAACAAAGCAGAGAGGAAAAAAAAATAAATTATGAGAGTGATAGACTTTATTGAGGAAGGAAAAGTGATTTTCCTCCAGGATTTGTACAGCATATTGTTTGCTTTAGGCATAGGAATGATTCAGAACTATATTTGGCCTGCTCTAACTGTGCTGGAACTACCTTCAAGCTGACTTTGCAAATGTGCTCATGTGCTTTTCTGGCTGATGGGAAGGTGATTATATTCTTAAACATTTGATGACACTGGGGTTATGAGTATGATCTTTTTTTTTTTTTCTTAATACCATTACTAACAGGCAGAAAGGTATAAACTTTGCTTTGGAAGGAAAGAATGTCCAGTATGCAATAAATGTATTTGAGTTTGTTCTATCTGTTCAGTTCCTTTATTTAAACTGAGTTTAAGTGCTCTGAGTGAAGAATACAGTGTCTGCTCTGCATAGTCAGTGCACTGCTGATGGGTCCTGCTGAGGTCCAACCACCCCCTGAATTTAGATGAAGGTTCAAGAATCTGAAAAGATGAAGGCAGCATAAGAGGGCTGAAAAAATGTAAAATGTTCTGTTGTTTAAGCAAGAACTTTTTTTGTTCTTAGGAAGTATGTTTTCACATTACAATTCAACCATATGTTTATAGGTGTGGGGGATTTATTTTTTTTTTCTCTTGCAGGTGATATTCCTAATTGTAAAATGAGTTTTCTAAATCTCCAGTAGCCCTAATTGTCTCCCTCTCTCGTCTTTTACTCTCTGAATGAGCCCTCCAAAAACATCCTTTACCTTCCTTTTCATCTTTTAAGGTTTTTCCAGAAACATTGGAGTGATTTATTGATTTATGCAGTCTGACAAACCTTTTCAAGCTGTAATTATGTGCAGTGATACTCTAATAATTAATCATATTTACATTATTTAAAAATTGCACTACATTATGTGATTATATGTTTTAAAAGATGTTTGTATACATATGTGATGTATCAGCACAAATGATATGGTGATATTATTCTCCAAGTAGGCATTAGCCTACTTTTAATGTTACCAGTGGCAGAGAGAAAGCTGGGGTTAGCATTTTTAAGGAGGTACCATGGTTGTAATATTCTGATGCTGGCAGCAGAGAAAAGCTATAATCTATTGGCTAAAGTCATGAGAAGAGGGATTAATTCCTAATCTTGTATATCATGAGTGGTTTGCTAACTGCCCTCTTCTGAAACCTTCCTGAAGGAGAGATGACCTCATGGCCATGATCAAAAAAAAAGGTAGAGGTGGGGAGATGTTCAATTTTCAAAACCAGACTTCATTCAGTAAGGAAAATAGGGTGGTTTTTTTCCCCTAAACTTCTTCATTTTACATGTGCTGTGATGATGAATATCTTTTGCCTTGAAACTTGCATGAGTTAGCTGAAAAGAAAGCTGAAAATTCTTGTAAGCTTATTTTCTTTCTTTGTCCTTGCCTATCTTGCAGGTAAGTGGGCACAGCCTTCTGCCTGAATATTCATTAGAGTTTTATTTCAGAGATGAGAATGACATACTGGGGTCTTTTCTCCCTCTTGTACATGTTACCATGCTGACCAATTTGTCAGGGCTTGGTTAGTGTTTAAAGAGTTCAATACCCAAAGAACTGATTCCAATTACCAGTTGGGAAACAGGAAAGAAAAAAAAATAATTACTGGCGCTTGGGATTTAGTTTACTCGGAATAATGAGTCAAAGGACTAACAAACCATCTTTTTTATAAAGAGAAGAAAGAAAATTGTGCAGGGTGAGTAAGCAGTAACAATATTTCTAAAGATTAATTAAAACAATGCTGTGTTTTTCTTTTAGGGGGACCAGCTCTTTTTTTTGCTGCACTTCTGCAGTAATTTACTTATAGTTCAAAGATTTTTAACATGTGCTGGGTACCAAGGTGTGACTCCAAGTGATCTATGTCTTGTTTCTATTAACCTCACATCACTGACTGCTCCCATTACCTGCTTCTGTCTCTGCTGCCCACACCTTGCAGGGGTCCTCATGCCACTAGGTATTTTTCCATCCCATGCTTGCTCTGTCAGCCTCTCTGTGTTCAACACCCACTCTGCCAGCCATCTTCAGTAGCCCTGCATAACACTGCTCCTTATGCCTTGACCATACCAGTTGTCTGCTGACAGCTATCCCATTTCAGCTCTTGGAAGAGTGAAGGTGAGGGAGAGGTAAGCAGTTTCTTTGCTCAGAGGAGACTCTTCAGCAGCTCATTCTGTCTGGCACACATGCAAAATGCATGTGCAGAGCTTTACATCTTGCTCCCACCCTGTTGCCTTTGTAGTGGTGGAGTCTTACCTGTTTAAGGCTAGAGCACCCACTCAGCTTAGGCATAGTTAATTGTTTGGCTTTGTACACCAGTTCACAGATACACAGAATGTGAGGGGTTGGAAGGGAGCTAGAAGATCATCTAGTGCAACCCCCCTGCCACAGCAGGGGCACCTAGACCAAGTCACCCA
>JANHGL010014349.1:41102-55213 GCA_024611195.1 Ceyx melanurus
ATCCCTGGAGCTCTTGCAGGGGAGGTTGGCCAAGGCTCTGAGCAGCCTGGGCTAGTTGAGGGTGTCCCTGCTCCCTGTAGGGCGGATGCACTAGATGCCCTTTGGAGGTCCCTTCCAGCCCTAGACATTCTATGATTCTATGATTCTATGATTCTATGATTCTATGACATAAATCATTCTCTTGTCTTCCAGTGTGCCTCTCTAAACAGCCAGGTCTACAGCTCACATTAAATCCATCAGCAACACTCATATGTTGGTACGTATCCTGACAGCTAGTTGTCCTCCAGATATACCCTGATTTGTTACCAGCTTAGTGAGGTAAGGGAGAAAAAAACTGTAGTGCTTCTCTTCATGCAACCTCCATTTGATTGACAGTGAGTCACAATATTCCCTGTTAGCATATTTTCACTCAATAATCGTTCACATGGCTCTGTGAAAATATTTCTTTTAAGATAAACATAATTTTGTTTGTTAGGTTATAATTGGCTGACAAAAAATAACTACCTACAGTTATGTTACTTAGATTTGACACAGATAGTATAATTTTTTTTTTTAAAAACATGGCTAATTGGCCGATTGGAAAGTGCTTGGCAATAAAGAAGCTTTATTGAAATTAGATGGATCTGGTAGAAGTCTTATACAGCTGTATAGATTACTTGCTAAGATGGTTCCAGTTGTATAAATACTCTTTTAATATAGGGAGTTGCAAAAATGCACATATCCTGGAAGGAGGAGCATAGTCTGCAATGGAAGATAGTATGCAGTGTTCTAGAAAGCAGAAACTCAGTAAGAATTATTTTAATATAATGGTGAATAAAAACATTGATAAAATTGAAAAAAGACTGAGGTGTTGGAGTTTTATGCAGAGGAGTGAGTGGATGAATACAAAGAAGCAGCACAGTATATTTTCCTTTCAAATATGTTGTTAATTTCACTGTATTTCTTTCCTCAGATGTGCCAAGTATCCCTTCAGTCTTCCTGGTCAGATGATTTCTATCTTGTTTTTAACTACACTGTTAATTCTTCTAGTAACAATGTTCTAGTAAGTTCTAGTAGCAATTTTTTGATGTCTCACATATCATTAGCAAGATTAGTGATTGTTCTGGCTTCAGTGGGACAGAATCCTTAGCAGACTGGGAGCTATTCCCAATCCTCTTTCTTGTCTGGGGAGGGGTCACTGGGTGATAGAGCAACTGCTGCACCTTGACCCTGGGTATGAGCTAAACAGACCCTGGTAAAGGTAGCCCTATTTGAAAAAGTCTGTTTTATTAGTAGCCTTAGAAAGAGGAAATGTAACTACTTGAAGGGAACTGATCTCATGATTCATGAGAGCCTATCAATGTCCAGGTGTGTGAAATGTTAGAATTTAGAAATATATAGGTGATAAGTAAAAAGAATAATTATTGCAGAGGGATAGCAGAAATAAAGAAACATCATTTCAGTGCCTTACTTGCATCTTTCCACTACACTTTCATGACTGGATATAAAATTTGCTCTACAAATTCATTTTTGCTTTTTGTAGAAGCATCAAATTGCTTCTACAATTCAGCTCTACAATTAACCTTTTTTTTTTTTTAATAACTTTAAATATTATATTGGACAAATACAGTTATGTCAGCAAAACTGCTTTTAAAAGTTTTAAAAAATATGAATCAGATTGCTTTTAATTTAAATGATTCAGAGCTAAGAGAATTGTCACAGAGGATTTGTGCCTGTATCATACTGCTATCATAACTAGTTAAATCTTTCCCTGCTGACAAAATTTAATGCCCAGCTGGACCTTTTGGCATTATTGTCCTTTGCTGTGCTCCTTAATATTTCTGTATTACAATAATCCCTTCTGTCAGAAAATCAATATCTCTAAAGGCTTATGTAATTAAAAAGGGCACAAGATGGTAGAAAAGTGGTTTTATTGGATAAGAAGTCAAAAAAAGTACTGAATGGCTTGCTCAGAGACATCCATGAGTTCTGTCAGAATCTGTGATCTGAGTATTTATCCCGGAAAGTCTCTGCCTGTAAGTGGGAAGAATTCTTCTTCATCAGTCTTCTGAAGTTTTAATGACAAATTTACTAGTAGCTTTACACTTGGCTGTTTTGGAAAAGCTGGTTTTGGTTCTCTAACATCTTCTGTCCCTGTTGGGGACAGCAAAGCCTGCTTGCCTCCAGCTGTGAAAGTGATGGCATGAACCAAGTTCAAGTCACAGAAGTATTTCAGAATTCCCAGAAAAGAAACTGTGTTGGTAATGATGATTTTTTTTCAGTGTATTGGATGTAAATGTGGACTGGTATAACTTATAAATAATCGTCCTAGAAGACTTAGCTATGGAAATGAATAGAAATAAGGTAGCTGATAGAAAACCAAATGTTGTTGATGGTCATTAATTGCATGTATGAATTTGCTTCAAAGCCACATACATTGCTGCAAACTCTGTAAGAAACTGTTAGTGGAGAGGAGGAAGATGACAAGAGTTTTAAGGAAAGGGGCAGTCTGCACTGGAAGAATACCTCAATCTGGCTTGTTTAGCAAGGCATAATGAAGGAATGAAAGCTTTATCTTTATGGATACACACACACAAAAAACAAACACAAACCAAAAAATTAGCATGGACCAGTCATGAATAAGCTCAGATGGAAAATTAGAAGAAAGAAAATAAAAACCCTTCCTTTATACTGCTTGCCCAATTAGGCAATGAAGGAAAATTAGTGTAATGGAATCTGGGGATAATTTCAGTGCAGTATTTAAGCAGTGTGTCATTCCATGCTTTAAAAGTAATTTCTTCTCTAATAGCACAAACTATAAATTGTGATTTTTTTTTATTCATAGTGACTTTGAATTATTCTCCAATATTATGTGTTTTCCTAATGTCAAGTGATCAGTTTTGCGAAGATCATCCCTGTTATATCATACATAGTTTAATATTTTGCATAACCCTCCAAATAGACCAAGCTCAGTTCTAACCCCAGGAAAGCTGAAAATAAAGAGGCTTAAATAAAATACAGACATACTGTTTGAAAAAAACAACCCAAAGAAATCCCTCTTGATTTTCATCCCATTAATGATTCTGGAGGGTTTGCTTTTGGAAAACGTTTGGAATTTGTAGTACTTAAAGCAGCACAGAAGACAGTTTTGCATGACCTCCTGTCTTCACCTTTCTGAATACTGCATGTAGTTCAGGTTGTATTTGCAAGGTAAAGTTAAGAAAGAGCTGAAATGTAACCAGATGATGGATGTACTAAATTATAAGAATGGTTTGCACATATAATTTCCTTAGAGATCTTAATAAGGAAAATACATTCTCTACTCTGGGACTAAAATGTTAGCAGCACAACAGAAGGAAGACAGCGGAGAGGGGAGACAGGTCAGTGTTAGAAATCATCAGAGCCAGAGGGCATCTATCTATGGGCACTAATTGACCAGGCCAGTCCCAGCCACACATTGTTCACCTGTGTGCCTGGGAACTCCACCTGGGCTGGCTGTGGGAGCAGCAAAAGGTAGGGGACTCTGCAAAGGAAGAGGAGGCAAAGGTAGAAGACAGGCCATGCCTGTGCCTGTGTGGGATGCAGGGCACAAGAGCAGAGTAGGGGTGCTGGCAGCAGCCAGTCTTGGGCAGCACCTGTCCTGTGGCAGCCAGGTCAGTTCCTCCTTCCAAGGCATGTCTGAGGTCAAACCAGGCAGTTGTCAGTTTTGGTTCAAGCTTCCCTAGAGCCAAGCTTAGGCAAGATGAGGGCAAGGACCTGTGCTGGAGCAAAGCTCCCATGTTGTGGGTGTGAGAGTGAAACCCTGGGGTGAATTCATCTGGGTATGAGGGTATGAGTGTTACTGGTGCCTTCAGGGCTCTGAGAAGAATTACTCAAGACTTCTCAGACTTGTAGCATAGAGGCCTTTCTGAATGGTGGTGTTACAAGCTAATGGATGTTCCAGCAGAACATCCTGGAGAAGACTGAGGGATGACCTAGTTAATGTGTATAAATATGTAAGGGAGGATGGAGCCAGGCTTTCCTCAGTGACATCCAATGGTAGGACAAGGGATAATGGGTACAAGCTGGAGCATAGGAGGTTTCAGGTAAGCATAAAGAAAAAAATATTCATGGTGAGGTAACAGAAAACTGAAACAGGCTGCCTATCACAGTAGAGGGTTATTGGGCAGCACCTGCAGACCTTCCAGTCCAAGTAACAAGTATAAATCATACCCATGTCCAACAAGAGATAAAAGGGTTTATTCTGTAATTGGAAAGTACTGTTTGGCCTTTTTATACTTGTTGTTTTTGTTGGGTTTTTTTAACCTCTTCTTACCTAGAGATCTCTTCTTACTGAGAAACTTTATTTTGGTTAAAAAAATGTTGTATGTTTTTTGTGTTTTTTTTGTTGTTGTTTTGTTTGGTTTGGTTGGTAGTTTGTTTTTTTTTATTGTAAAACAGCACTGTTGTACTTGCTTAGCCCATCTTAATCTAGCTGTGACTTGGCAGTGGTAAGTCTTTCTATTATTTTCCAGGGAAGTAATGCAGGTGTGCTAATCACTACCTAAGTGCTGACAAGAGTGAGATGTTGATGGCCATCAGAAACTACCTTCACTGCTTGCATACTTTGAGTTTGTTGGTTCAGTGCCTGAGACTCTGGGCAATCTACCAGCCATAGCTTTTTCAGGTAGTAGATGTGGCTACCTCATCAGCATTATCTTATTATCACAGTTAATTACTATTATGAATCTATTACTGGCACATCTGAACAGCGACTCCCTGCATGCAAATTTCATGATGAACCAGGAGGTGTTTTTATTAAGAAGCAGCATTTTTGTTCAGCTGCAGTTCTATAAATGCCTTTCAAAATCAAGATGAATGCTTTTTCGATTCAACAGGTTGAGTTTTAAAAGTGTGTGTGCATCATTGGCTTCAAATATTCCTTTTGACCCTGTTTGAAAGAAATATTTTAGAGTAGAAGTAAGGGGAAGTTTTGGGCTAGCTTTTAGGGAACAATGAGGTGTTTGAAAAAAGTAACCTAGTGCAGACTGAGGCAGATGAGGGAGCACTGTGCTTTTATACTCTTGTGGCCTTTTGTGTGGTAGAGACTCAAATTTAGGTCATGTGAAAGGGCAATTTCTTTCTAGGCAACTTACTGTAAAGCTCTGGACAGGAAGGGATCACATCTTCTGGTGCAGCTCTTGTGAAGTCAATAGGCATCTGTTTTGTACCAGCTGCAGACCTGAGCTATAGAAGCTTAGTCAATTTTCATTGATTCTTCACTTTTTCTTCCTCAGTGGTAAGAGGTATTTCCTATGATTTAAGTAGTATACTACAATTGTGAGCACCTTAAGACATGATTTAGGTACAATCTGTCAGTCACAAAAGAGCAGTGGCTGTGGAGATACCTTGGGTTTAGGAGGAGCTTACCCATTGTGTTTATAATGGTAAGAATAAATCTGTCACCATCTAATTGTTTCATCGTATATATGCCAGATTTTTTTCTGACTTTCTAACTCATAACACATCCCTGTTTCCATAAATAGAAATAATTTGCTTAAACACTTTCATTCTGAATACTTTATTATTCAGCTCACTATGTTGGTTTTCACAAAGTCTTAATCAGATATATCAATCTCTCAGGATTGCCTTTTTATTATTGCATATTTATGCTTGTGTTAAGTTGTTGGGGTTTGGGGTTTTTTTCCTCCTGCAAAACTCCAGGGATCTCTTCTAGTTAAGCATTGTATTCTTTAACTTTCAGATTTTGTCAAATGCTACTTCTCCAAAAAGACATATTGCTCAGGATGATCTGAGTGGAAGAGCTGAACCCCAAAAACCTAATCTCATTGCTAATCCCTTGCTAATTTTACTCCTTTTGCAACTATTGAACCTAATGTAAAGATAGTAAAAAAAAATAATATTTTTTTGAGGCACTATGTGTTGAAAAAAGTCTTTTGAATAATGTTGGGGGTTATGACTGGAAAATCAGGACTGGTGAACTGTCTCATGCAGAGAGAAAAATCACTTTATATGTACGATTCTCAAGCAGATCATATGGCCCTGTAAACTCTGCTTAATAGGAAAATGCCTTAAAAAATGCTTGTGTGCTAGACAGAGAAATATTACCAACAAAGCAGAGAAGGGGTTGGGGGAAGGTGGTGGTGTGGAGAACTTCAAAGAGGCAAGGGGAGGAAGGGAAGGAAGGAGATGGAACAGTGGTTTCAGTTAAGCTGTGGACATGTTCTGACCACCATTGCTCTCAAACAGAATTTTGCAGTATTTTAATTTCAAGTGTATCTTTTGGAATTAATTTATTCACACAAAAAACTGTTCAGCTGTGCTGTACATTTATAGCAAAGATCCTTTATTTAGATAGTCTTCAGCTATTGATAGTGGAAGTTTAAGGTGTTCATTCAGAAATTACTCAGCCACTGAAGATAATTTCCATTTAATGTGGTTTTGTGCTACAATTGATTAACAACATTTTATTAGTTCCCCAATGGGAATTGAGCACACACTCAAGCTGTGGGTTCATCAACCACAAACTGTTTGGTCAGATTGATCAATACTCTTCGTGTTTCTTTGTGCTCAACTCTCTGTAGCACTCTCCTGGCATTTCTTGGGGGTTTTTTTCTCATTCATAGACTGTGAATGTTTTAGGATTGATTCTATGTGATGAAGATCTAGTTTATGGCTGGGACTGCTGAAAATAGCAATAGTACCACTAATAATATGCATAGATTCTGGAGAGGAATCATATGTATTAAATTCATCTGAGCTTGCCTCTTGGGCTCATGCTGTTTGACTAGATCGACCTGGGCAAAATAGCTATTGCATGGTGCTGTATTTTTTTTAATTAAAAAAAAACCAAACAAAAACAAACGACCAACAAAAAACCCAATAAACACAAAAAGATTAAGCTGAAAACTTTCAAACTGCTACTTCATAATAAGGTTTAATAGTATTTTCCTCAAGCTATTTCACACCTCTGGCTATTCCCTTCAGGCAGACTCTAAAATAAATTAGTGTGGGGGTCAGTAAAGATTATGCTTAGTAAAGAAGCAATGAAAAATGTTTGTAAGGATGTTAACAAGCACTTTACACCTTTATTCCCAGAGGCACCGGGGGTGATCACAATACAGGACCCATTAATCAGCACAAATCATTCATAATGGCTTGGGCATCATGTTGAGAAGAAGAATGGAAAATACATAACATACATAAAATTATAATAAACTATCATAATGTGGACAAAACTGCATCTATTAACCAAGACAGTGATTTTCACAGACTCCAGTGAGCTGTTTCAACCCTCACCCAGACAGAAATGTCTCAACACTCTGAGAGCTCTGTTGTGTGTGATTTGCCTTAGGTAGCCTATTGTGACTACCATTGTCTCTCCCAGTAAAAGCAAGTACTTCTGATGATGTGCAGCTTGGGATCTGCAGATTATGCCAGCAGGTTCTGTTACCAAAATGACTGATATGATGGAATACACAAATCCATCCCTTAAAGCCACCTTCATTAAATTCTCCTGTTTTCAAACCATTTTCCCCTATGTATTCTGGGGGGAAATGGAGGTTTTCAAATGTCATGTTTTAAAAAATTAATTTCTATTCCTGTAGAAATTATATTTTGAATATTTAATTTGGGGTATTTTTGTCAGTTAACATATGCTTAGAAAAGAAAGTTGCAAGTTTAAAAACTGTGGCTATTTTTTGTAGGTCAGTGGAATTCCTTTATTATTCCTTAGAACCATTACAGCCCTATAAGTCATAAAATTATGTTTGGGTTTTTTCAACTGATTTTGTTTCAGTCTTGTAAATCTTATCAGGTGTTATTGAAAACCCATTTTTTTAGTCAGAATAGTCAAGTGGATTTAGTTTATTTATTTATTCAGCTTGGGTTCATTTATTTAGAAGATTTAAACACTCAGGGATAAAACTATCAAAATAGCATGTGAGAATTTGGCCTACTGACTTCCATGAAATTCAACAGGAGTCCTGCAGCCAAAGACACAAATCCCACTTTAAATATGTAATGGAGAGAGATTAGGCTTAAACAGGGCAATGAACCTGAAAACATAGAAATACCAAGTCTGAAAAGTTCTGAGGTAATATATATCCTTTATAATATTGGTGCAGAAAGTTGCCTTCTGACAAAAATCCATTTAGTGTTTTCTTTCCTGTTTTGTTTAAAGCTTCCATTCCATAAGGCTGGTGGCTAAGTGGGGTTTTAGAATCTTTTTCACAGCTGTCATGTGCAAATAAATACACAACTCTGGCTCATGTTCATCCTCTTGACAGGCTGCAGATCACAGCATGTATTGCAAGTAAGCAGCAAGTTCATAAGTATATCTTGCATTTTTAGGTAAAAGGATTATGCAAGCCCTTAACTTCAAATATATTGCTTTTTCATATAGCAGTTTTGGTAGAGTCAGCAAGCAAAATACAAGAATGGGCATATTAAAGGGAGGGGGTGTGGAAGAAAAAGTGATATTTAGTCACTCTCTTGACCCACTAGCCCACTTGATCTATCCTTTCCACTCTTTCAGGTAATTTAAATCTTTTCTTCTAGAGTTTTTATTCTGGTATTTAAATTCATCCAAGTCTCTTTCACTGACCAAAGATGTGCAGTACCTACTTCTAGTGTTACCTCCATTACAGAGCTCTCAAAAGAAATCTCATTTCTTTTTCTGCAGGTCTGCCTCTAGCAGAAGTGTTCCAGCTGCTCTGAGAGAACAGGTACAGCTTTGACTGCTTGTGCTTTGATCAGATTCTGCACTGTTCATCTCCAGGAATAGCAAGTCTTTGTAGGTCTCTGCATGGACATGCCTGAAAACTGACTGTATTAGGGCAAAGAGCAAAGAATTGTGATGTCTGGATCATTTTTTATGTGAACTGCTGGCTTCTGGACACATCCTAAATAGAGAAAGGATGAAGTTAACTTAGAAGATATGTTTTCAAAAGGTGTGAGACACTGAATCAAGGTAGGCTACCCTCTAACATTAAAGGTGTCCTATCTTGACCTCGAATGGAACCTCAACAAGGGTCCTCTTTGCACGCTTTGTCATAAGGAAAACTGGGAATATAAGTTAAAATTGCTAGTGATAAAAAACTGAGTGCCAACCAGTGGCAAATTTTGTGTTCTTGCCAACAAGATAGCCTATGTTTTTCTAGGTGAAGAGGCCTCTTGAAGTTATATATGACTCATCTGTCAGCAAGTGTCAGCTCTCCAGTGCCCTATATACTGAGAAGAGGTACAGAGCAATGTCACCCAGCACCAGCAGTAGTTGCAGAATGAGGTCCTTTATTGACCAAATGAACATAAAATGCTAGACCTACCCAGTGTGGCATATCCCCCTATAGGTGATTGTTCTCTGTGGCAAGCAAGCCCATCATGCTAACTGCACAAATACTGTCTGGCATCAAAAATGTTCTCAATATACATCCAGACTTTGTAACACTGAGTTCTATCATCTTGCATTGGCTAACATTTCAAATTCCTGTGGTTGCTTCCTTATATAATTACCTTGGATGCCACTATGTGAAGAAATGGTGCCTGGTAATAAGTCATGTATAGAAATCTAGCAGGAGAATATTACTGACAGTTAGATCTACAATTTATTGTATAATGTATTATACTTGGTAAAGAATTAAATACAAAGAAAAGATGGTGAAGCAATAGAAATTTTGATTGCTAATGAATAATGTGCTTAGGCTATGTTTGACTTTCAAATTTATGCCCAAGACAATATTTTAGGACTACGATCAAAAGTTCATTTGTATTCAAAGTGAAACCCATTTAGGTTATCCTAAGTTCTGAATTGTAATATACATCTGTTTGTACTTAGCAGACTACTATCTGAAATTTGACTCATCTGAAGCAGTGACTGGACTGTGACTTTCATCCTTGTCAAGTGAAGCACTTCAGCAGTTCCCTCAGAACTCTAGTTATTGTGAAGACTTTTCTTGTTTTAAGTTACTGGCAAGTGGGCATATTGTCTTTCCAGAATCTGAAAGAATGGGCTTTATTTCAGAAACTTCAGAAGTCACTCATTCCTGGAAAAAATCAAGAAACAATTTCACCTTTTTTTTTTTTTTTTTTTTTTTTTTTAATTGGAATCACTAACACTTTAATACTTACAACCTCCTCAGGAATGTTTCTCTGAAGCTTAACACCAGCTATTACTGGACCCTAAGAGATGGTTTGCCTTATGCTATTAATAATTAAAGCAGCAGATAAACAGACTGTGCAATTTGACAGAGCAGCTGCCATTAAACATTTATTTCAATTATTTATACTAAGAAAATCCAGTCTCTGGATTTTGGGGGTATCTTAATTTAGCAGAAAATATTAGGGTGTGGGAGCAAGCACTTAACACTGGTAGTGATGCTATCCTTCCAGCTTTGCTGCTGAGAACAGTGTGAAGATGAAGGGCTGAGATCTTCATGGTCAACCATGGGGTTCCCCTCATCTTGCCAAATGGGTTTCAAATCATCGAGCTATCAGAATAAAAATTTGGTGTATATATATATATATATATACATGTGTGTATATATATATATATATATATATATATGCATGCTATTGGGAGAGTTCCTCAGAGAAAGGAAAAGCATCCTTACTTTTCTGAGCAATAACATAGATTTAAGCTATATTAGGTTAATGGGGTTTTAAAAATGAAAGTTTTTCTACACTTGGCATTTCTGTTACTGATGTATTGTGCATAACAGCATTTAAGAGGAGAGTTAAGAATGTATAGGCTACAAAACTATGTACTTCAAATTTTTTTCTGTTCTAGTTACCAGTATGCACTTTCAGCCTTAGTTTTTCATACAACTGCTTCTAAGCTTGACACAGAATGGTGTGTTAGTTATAATTGGTTTTTGAGTCAGGACTATCAAGGGATTTCTTAGAAATTATGTCCCAGTTTGCTTTTGTTTTCTGCTACAAAGACTCTCTTCCACATCCCCCAAACCTCTCTTTACATTAACCATAAATTGAAAGCAGTAACAGTCCTTTTTCACATCTAAATCTTTGCTTGCATGAAAGTGGAACACAGTGTTTCCTTACACAGTGAGTAACTGGGTTTACTGACATAAAAGGAGCATACAGTTCACAACACTTTGGAGGTTTCTGATGCTTTCCTGAATGACAGCCCTAGAAGATTGCTGGTTAGATTGTGTCTCTGATGCAGTTTGTGTTCTAAAACTTGAATTATAACTGAGTTGCTTTCTAAACATTTGCTTTATGAAAGCCATGAATTCCCTGACACCTTCCAAGCATGTTTTCTCCAGATCACACACAACTCTTCTCCAGTGTGTATGCCCATGCCCGTGTTGGAAATGTGAATCTGGCTTCAGTGGCAGCCCTCTTGGCAAGCTCTCTGGCTTTTTCTTAGCAGAGGATGTAAATGGCTTAGTGCACCTTTAATAATCCTTCTTCATTTGGTAAATATTTCTGATGGTTGAGCAGCTCTAGAATAAAACATCTGGTTCAAACAGATCTTCCAGTTTTCACTTTCTCATCAGTTTATAATCACTTAGAGAGAGGGTTTTACCCTTTTAAATCCCCAGTGTCCTTATTTGTTTTTATATTTGATTACTGAAGAGCATTTTTTTTTCTGTAAACTTTTTTTAGTTACTACATGAAGAGATCTTAATGAGCATTGGTGTGATTAACAATGCCAATAACCTGTAACCTTCAGAAGCAAGAGCTGCATAGCTGCTGTATATAATGAACTCCAAAGTGTTATATCTTATTTATAGTTATTCCTACACAGAATATTTGAATGTTAAACCTAAGGGGTTTTGCTCTCCTGTAAAGACAAGAGTGACTTCATGGTAGAAAAAAAAAAAAATCTGCCTTCAGATATAATTTTCCTTTTCATGTTGTCTTTTTTTTTTTTTTTCCATACTGTTTAGGTTTCTTTCCTGCATATGAGGCATTTAGTTTAGCTGGCATTGTATTTGGACTAGGTGCAGCCTTTTTGAGTTTGAAGCCTGCTCTCTTTAGTATCAAAGACCTTTGCTCAGCATTTTTTGCTAGTGCTAAGCTCTCCCCTGCACTTCTGTGGTACTTGCAGCCAACCTGGGGAGTCTCCCAAGTGCTGTGGCTCCAACTGCCTTCGGAATCATTCCTTATGAAATTTGGTCAGGTGCCACAGAGTGTAATCAAGCCAATCCTAGGAGTTTCTGTTGTCATCCTGAGCATATGGCTATATAAACACAGACAGCATATATGTTAGCAACAGCAAAACCCAGGTGCTTTCAGTAAAAAGGAAAGTCAATTTATCATGCAAAGGAAAGGGGGATCAGTACAGGCTGGGAGTAATTAGTGACATCAAATGGACCAGAATCTGCCAAAAGCAGATTCACCTTGGCTTCAGTGAAAAAACATTCATGTTGAAAACAGAATGATTCAGGTTTTCTCTCTAGATGTATATTTGCTTTGCAGCTAAGTTTTACATCTAAAAAGAGAAATGAAAAATTCATGGCGGAGACTAAAGAAATCTTGAACCGTGCCCACACTTTTGTTTTTCCAAAAATGAAAAAATGAAAACTTACCTGGCAATAGATGTGTAAGTGCAAAGTAATGAGGAAAGAAGTCATCAGCAATTTTAGCTTTATTAATCATCAGTCACTTATTTAACACAGTGCAAGACCAGCATGAATTCAGTTACTCGTGAAGACACTTTTCTCATTACTCACTTTAAATTGTTTTTCATAACTTTGAGAGCAGAAAGTCTCTCCATTTCTGATCAGTATTTATACATACTGTGCTATAATGAAATCTCTAACCATAAGACTTAGGATCAACAAGCAGCCTCAGTGATTAAGAATATTGAGTATTGGTTACTGTAAAAAGGTAGGGTAACCTGCATGTGTCAGTAAGTTTCTTTAGTGTTTTTTAATTTAAGAACTCCTACCTGGAAGAGGTTTTAGTGTGTTTTAGAGCAAGCTTGGAGAGGATATAGGATACAGTTAAGTAAGACAAAGAAATTTTTTCTGTATTATGTGAGGCAGCTTTAGCAAGCTTGTGAGATTTTATACTTTAGGCAGCATAAAATGAATTAATATAAAATCCACTTCTATCTAGGCAAATAGACAACATCAAAAGCATAAGGAAGATCATGTATCAGTATGAATTAGCTTATTCACCTTCAGATAAATTGGCAGTGGTCAGATTCAACACACACAC
The DNA here is from genome assembly GCA_024611195.1 of Ceyx melanurus. NCBI lineage: Eukaryota > Metazoa > Chordata > Aves > Coraciiformes > Alcedinidae > Ceyx > Ceyx melanurus. Next base: position 54,267 of record JANHGL010014349.1, read on the forward strand.
ACATAAATAAAATAAAAAACCTGCTGTGTGTTGATTTTGCTGCTGTCCCTGTAAAACAGACAGCATATGATGAATGCAATAGATTAAAAGCAAGACTGCGTTTTAAATCAAATATTTATTTGATCAGTTCAATAAATAGCCGTGGACCATTCAAATGTGGTGTATGAATATATTGAGAAACTTCTGAATAATGCAAACAAGGCTTAAAACTTTGAAAATGTTACCATTTCCACAGTAGCTGCACATGAGAGTCAGCCCTCATGATTTGCATTTGCACCAACAAGAGACAGGCAATTAATCTCAGGCAGCTATGTGTATATTGAAAATGTGATTTAAACATTAGTTTCTTTAGGATTCTAAAGTGGTGGAAAATCAGGGGTAGCATGTTCTGCCTCCATTTAAACGTTGAGAAGAAAAACCTATTCCTCCCTAGAGTCTGACCTGAAACATGCAGAGTTTGGTAGGGGATTTTTTTCATTTGTATCATTCAGCTTTATATTTGCTCCTTTATGAAATAGTAAAAAGCCTTAACACCCTGAAGTATATGGCACAAATTCTGGGTACTGCCAGGCTTTCTTTGGGATTCTGATGAGTTCTTGCTGATGACTGAGAAGCTGAGATGGATTCCTGGGGGACTATTGCTTGAGGCTTTTGACACCTTGCAAAATAAGGCCTTGTTTTCCTGACATCTTGTTTGCTTACTATGTATGATCTGTGGTGTCCTGCTGAATATTTCAGTGCTGATGGGTGGACTGCTCAGTGGATAAGGAATTGGCTGGATGGTGGCATCCAGAGGGTGGTGGTCAATGGGTCCATGTCCAGATGGAGAGCAGTGACAAGTGGTGTCCCTCAGAGGTCTGTACTGGAACTTGTTTAATATCTTCATTAATGATATTGACAGTGGGATGGAGGCACCATCAGCAAGTTGGCAGATGACACCAAGCTGA
>JANHGL010014350.1:0-17493 GCA_024611195.1 Ceyx melanurus
ACCTTCAAGATCATCAAGTCCAACCATTAACCCTACACTGCCAGGGTCCCTAAACCATGTCCCCCAGCACCACATCTTATTAATGTCATGTAATTTAATCTCTGATCTGTTTCAAGGTGGGTTTTTAATGGTTAAAATATGGTTGCATTTTGATACGGATCTGCTTCCAGCTCTGTCACAATCTCTTCTTTAGCTGACCATAAGAAATAATGTTATTTTTCCATATTTACACTATATTGCTTATCTGGGACAGTATTTTCATGATTCGTTGTTGCTGGGTTTGTTGATATAGTGAAATCCACATCTCAAAAAGGAAGCTTATTCCCCCAAAAAATGTAAGTGCTAGATTAGGTGAAAGGAAATCACCCATTCTCTAACCTTACATCATGTTGTGATAATTTGGGATATCTTTAATAAGCATTAGACATCAGTTGTTTATCCCTGCAGACCTGTTAATGATGTTAGGGATAGTGTTTGAAGCCAAAACATTCCAAAGCTTAAAACTGTATTGTTAAAATATTTAGGAAATTAAGAAGTTCTGTGTGTGAAGAGTGTATTTTTTTTCTTCATGTTGTTGCAGTAATATACTGAGTCTGCTCAGAGTGATGCTGGATCATTTTCTGCTTGGTTTGTGGTTTCCTAGGACAAATAATTTTACAATTCTTAGAGTATTGCTGCTGTGTGGAGCAATTTGAGTTGTTCTTTATCCCATTCTTCAGTTAAAATTCACAATCTTTCCTGGGAGCTTTTCTTGACTGCATGCTATAATTTCCTCATGGTTTAGACTTTTTTGTTTAATTTTGAAATTCTGAGACTAAATTCCTGTTTGGAAGAAAGTAAATGTGAATACATGTGAAATAGAATTTCAAATTCTGTAACTTATTTCCAGATGTTAAGATGAGCTCATCATGGTACAAATAAAGTCCAGTCAGCTGTAAAGTAGAATTTGAGGAGTAAAAACTAATGACTTTTAAAAATCTAAATTATTTGGTATCCCTACATGTTTGTTATATAGAGAAAATCCTAGAAGAATGTTAAATTCTAAGCATGCACAAAATCTGTCTCTGTTGCCCATTGGCTTTGCACTGATGGTGGATGATATCTATTTGTTGTGGATGATCTGGGATTACAGGAATTTCTACTTCACAAGGATTTTTATGTTCATACTTCATACAGAAAAGGCCATTTTAGATGAGTTAGACTTCCTCATTCACTCTGTTTGGCCAGTCTTCAGTGAGCAGTGGTTATTATCTACATGGAGAGGTATATATTTGAAAACTAAAACAGGTCAGTGTTGACTATGGATACACCTTGCATTGTTCTTTTAATCTCATCAGTACAGTGGTAAACTATATAACAACAGGGCTATTAGTCACAAATTATTCATATCCTGCTTACATTTAAAGCAACAATAACAGTAATTTGTGATTCAAATGAAGTTGCAAAAGTCTTTAAGACCAAATCGTGTTGTGTTAATTGAAAGGATGGACTCTTTTTTTTTGTGATACTCTGTGCCAAATATAAATATAATGTAAAATAGTCTAGAATTCTTAAACCAAACAACAAAAGCCAGCAATGGTGTGCCCCTAATAGCTGTAATATATATGGCTAGTAGTATTTTAATACATGTACCTCTTTATATTGACAACTAGTCATGTGGTTCTTGGTGTGCTGGTTTGTTTGGGTTTTTTTTATACTGTTTTGGTTGGTTGGTTTTGTTTTGGGGATTCTTTTGGTTTTGCTTTGGTTGGGGTTTTTTTGTCTGTCTGTTTTCCTTTAGTGTTAGACTGTTCTTGGAACATCCCACTTCTGTTAATGTTAATATTACTGCTAGATGTGGTAGTAAACTTAAAAAAAAATACCAGTCACCTTTAAAATGTGTGGATTCTTAACTATTAAATTGTTGTCAGAACTGTCTACAAATGCTTAGCTAATTTTGGTTATTGTACCAATCATTTTATTCCCCTTTTTTAGTAGTAGCTAGAAAGGAAGTGTACTAAATTCAGGTTCATTTGCTTTTAATATTTTACCATGTTCTGTGCTCTTCTAGTTTTGGAATGTAAGTTGTGAATTTGAGACTTTCAATCTTTGTGGTAGGAATTCAGATGATAATGGAGAAGAACTGCTATTTCTCACTTATAGGCTATGCAAAATCTAAAATATCTTGGAAGTTTTCCTCTACCTGAAAGCACTTGGGAGTCTAGGAGTATCTATATCCTTAGTGTATCTAGGGCTTCTTTTTATGCATATACATGAGAATTATTGAAAGGCTCAGAGTCTGGCTGGTGAAGATAAACAGAAATATTCATTTTTAGCTTTAAAGATTTCTGATGGCAGTGACTCACTGGGAATACCAGTCACACATCTGTAGCCATGTTTTTAAGTACAAGTCAGTGTGGTTAAATGCACTGTGCAGTGCTAGTTTAACTGTCACAATACTCCCCTCCTCCTCCCCCTCCACTTCTACAGCTTGGTCTAATGAATTGTTGTTAGGCTGCCTCTGATCCAGAAGGAGTTGATGATTCAGCATTGACAAAGCTTCACTTTGTGTACTGTGGTGACAGGGGTTGGGTTTTTCTCTTTGACCTTCAGCTGAGGGGGCTGATCTGCCCAGTGCTCCCCTGATCTGCCCAGTGCTCCCCTGATCTGCCCAGTGCTCCCCTGATCTGCCCAGTGCTCCCCTGATCTGCCCAGTGCTCCCTTGATCTGCCCAGTGCTCCCCTTCTTCCTGAATCCCTTCTGAGATCTCCCCCAGTAATGGGAGAAGGAAAGGACAAAAGCTGGGGTTTGTCTGCCCACTCTTTACCAGCTGGTGTTTGGCTGTGGATCTTGGAGAATCCCAGCATCTCAGGGGTTGGAAGGGACCTCTGGAGATCATCTCATCCAACCCCCCTGCCAGAGCAGGATCTCAGGAGGATTTTTAAAAGTGACTTGTTCTCAATTTCTTCTGACAGCCCCCTCAAAAGGGAAAAAAAAAAAAAAGTCTTCAGAAATCTGTAGGCAGTCTAAGATCTGACACTTGCTGATTGTTCTTCACCATGATGTCACTTCAGTCTGGCTTGCAACCCATGATTGATTCCCTAGCAAATGTAAATAAAGCAAGAAGTAGTACTGCTGGATTTCTTCATCTTCCACTTCTCTTGAGTCTCTTACTTTGCTTCATCTCACACATTCTAAGAAATATCCTGACTTTGTGGATAAAGTGCCATGTCAACTGTATTGACAGACAGAGCAGCTGATGGCATCTGTTTGCAGAGCTCAAGCACCAGCTTCTGGTAGTGTGGAGTTAAGCTTTGAGAGTGGGACTGACTTACTGGACAGTTCTTAGTTACCTTCCAGTATTATTTTCAGGTCTTTGATCCTACTGTTTGCTTGTTGGGGTTTTTAAGCCATCAATGTGCTGAGATTTGGCCAAAAAAAAAATAAAAATAAATTAATTAAAATTTTAAAAAATGAATGAATTAATTAAGAAATTAATTGTAGTCCAGGGATGCCTTTGGCAGCTGTAACTTTAAAGTCACAGCAGCAATGAAGATCCCTAAACACAGAACCAATGGCAGAAACTGTACACGGGCAATCTTCACCTAATGATAGGTTGCAATCTTCCCCTAATGATGGGATGCAATCTTCACTTAATGATGGGATAAATTGCATAAGCTTGTTAGGCAAATACAGAGATGAAATATTTAAAGGGAACAAACTTCACCCTTCCTGAAAGGTCTTTCCATTTTATGAACTCTACAACTCTACCACATCAGCCTAAGTGTGTTGGATGGTGGTAGCTGTGGATGAGCTGGCTACTGTGGTGGAGTGAAAGGATGTGGGATGTGAAGATTGATTTATTTTTTTTTTTAGTTGGGGTATAGGGGACTTTTCTGTAAGCAGAGTGGAAACAGTGGAGATAGCTTTTTTTCCAAGCATACACACTGTTATTTTGAGTGCATCCTCAGAAAGGGAAGAAGACCAGGACACAATTTGTGCCTTCTTGTGAAGACAATACCCTGGAAAGCCTTCCACAGAGCCAGCAAAGGGGAAATGTTGAGGCTTTGACACAGCATTGCAAAAAATATGCACAAGGATATTGGAGATGTCCACTGTGAGATCACTTGTTGCATAGCTTCTTCTGGTTTAAATAACTCTAGACCTCTTACTGAGTTTAAATAGGTAGATATATTGCAAAGGGAAAGCTGTACCTTGTTTTGGGGTTTATTTAGGTGAATAGTTGAAAGATTGACTTAGACTATCTTTGTACTTTCCTCAGTAACAGCTAAGAAAACCATGTATTCCTCTATTTGTACTTCCAATTTCCATTTTTTATTTTGCTCTTTTTTTTTAATCTCATTTTCTTCTCTTTCAATGACATAAAATACCAACTGTAACAAGAAAACCTTTATTGTGGTGATTTATTATTTATTTTTAAGTGATTAAGTGATTATTATTATTATTTATTATTAAGTGATTGTGGTGCTACAGAGTAGAAAGCAAGTGCTGGTGGCTCATGCATTAGATTCTCTTGTTCAAGATGCTATTCCCTGCTTCCATGTTTTCCTTGGCTTAAAGGACCAGCAGAATAATTAGAATCCAGCTGTTATAGTACACTGTAAAAATATGTATAACAGCTTATTTGAAAGAGTAGATTGATTTGGCTCGTGCCTATGATGAATCATTGTGTTTTTCACGGTGTCCTGTTTTGAACCAGTGGCTCAGTAGTGGCACCTCAGGAGCTTTTTTTGTAAGACTTCTTGTGTCGTTTTTGAATGTGAAAGGAGTATTTTCATTTTTTTCCTCCTTCATTGCAAATTTTGAGAAAAAAAAAAAAGTTAAAAAAATGGTGGTGATTCCTTGGAGTTACTCCATGAACCTTATTATGAAGTCCTGAAATAACAGCACTTGAGGATATTAAAGAATGTGTAATAAATCTTGAATTTCCAGTAAGCTTCTGATAATGGAGCATCTCTTGCTTCAGCAAGACCATGTTGTGGCCACTCTGAGTAGTTGGTGAAGAAAAAGAATGCACCATATAAAGTTACAGCTGAGCACTTGCTCATGGTCTGGCTTTTGACCTCCTCTGTGTAACTAATGTTTCTGCAGCTGCCACCACCTTGTCATATCAGTCATTTTCATTAATGGGCTGAAAGATGCCTTCTCTAAAATGTGTTGAAAAATTATCCCTTAGCTTTAATTCCCTAAATATCATCATGAAAAAATTAAAAGACATCTCTGTAATGCACAAACACAAAATATTGTTCAGGGGGTTCCCTTCTGTAAAGGAATTTAGCATCTGAAACATACAGGGGTTTTGTAGTATGTCTCAAGAAATTATATATAAAGAATTGAAAACAAAATACTGGGCATTTATATTTGTAAAATGGATTAGTTTAATAAGAATTGGTTACTTAACAGGCTGAATATAACCATCTACTTGCGGATTTACAGAAATTGCAATGTAAGGGGTTTTCTGTTTTTTGGGTTTTTTTTTCCTTGGTGATAATTCCATCAGACATTTTATGCAGTGTCTTGCTATATTCTAAGGATAAATAATAGAATTCTAGAATGTTAGGGGTTGGAAGGGACCTCGAGATCATTGAGTCCAACCCCCTGCCAGAGCGGGATCACCCAGGGCAGGCCTCACAGGGACACATCCAGGGGGGTTTTGAATGTCTTCAGAGCAGGAGACTCCACAACCTCCCTGGGCAGCCCCTGCCAGGCTCTGCCACCCTCACAGGGAAGAAGTTCTTCCTCATGTTGTGGTGGAACCTTCTCTGCTACAGTTTATACCCAGTGTTCCCAGTCCTGTTGCTGGGCACCATGGGAAAGAGACTGGGCCCTTCCATTTGACACCCACCCTTCAGATATTTACAGACATTCATAAGATCCCCTCTCACTCTCCTCCTCTCAGACTAAACAGCCCCAGTTCCCTCAGTCTTTCTTCATAGGGAAGATTCTCAAGTCCCTTAATCATCAGATTAGTTTCAATTTAACAAAGTTCCAAAATTCTTAGGCTTTAACAAAAAGTTCCAACGTGTCTGTCCTGGTTTATTTAGATGTAGTCTTCCCAGTTTCCTAAAGTCTTGGGCATGTTTTGTTTTTGCAGAAGTAAGTCTTTTTTAACTGTTTGCTGGGGTACAAATGGAAATGTTTGTGAGTTTTGCCAGTGATGTTTTCATGGTTCCAACACGTATACAAATGCTGCAGTAGAATGGGGACAGTTCAAGGCCTTGAGTGCAATGCCTTAGGATTTAGAATGTGGCATTCATGGAAGATTTGCAAATACCACCCATCTCTAGTTGCACCTAGATTCCAAAGACCATTCTAGTTCAGTGTTTGTTCCCACTTTATTTTGTAAAAAATAAATATAAAAAAATAAATATCAAGCAACAAACTGGAAAAGAGCATCACTACTTCCATACAGTACTTAAAATGTGCATTAACTACTTCACAATGGCCTGTTAAAATGTCACCTTTGCTTCTTCTCACCCCACTTACCCTTTCCACATGCCTGTCATCCCCCTAAATCAAACTCTCCTGGTGACTGTAACTGCTGCCAGAAGTGCTGTTGTGACCTGATGAAGTCAATTTGCCTCTGTCAGGATGTTGCTGGGTTGCCTTTGTCCACTGAGTTTCCATTCTACTTTTAAGGCTTTTTAAAAAATACAGAAAGAAATGTGAAATTTTAATTGTATTCAATATATTTAATGTAGTGTGTGCCTCAGCAGTTAAAGGGAACTGCTCTGTGCTTCTTCCAGTGCCCAACAGTTAGTAGGTTAAAGTAGTGGTACTGAAAATGAAAATAACAGATTATACCCCATAGGTAAGGTACTTATGGGGTGGGGTTTTGTTTTTTTGGGGTTTTTTTTTTTGCTATTAACTAGCATTTAGAAAGATTTACAGTTCATGGTGATTTCAAATAGAATCAGGTAAGTTGGAAGGGACCTCTGCAGTTCTTATCCAACCATATTCTGTTCAAAACAGGTTACTCAGGAGCTTGCCAAGTTCCAATTAATCCAAAGCACCATGATAATTTTTTTTTTAATTATTCTTAAATATTTTTGTTACCAAGGCACTTTCAAAGTTCAAGTTTCCTCTGTTCCAATCTAAGCCCTTTATTTCTTATTGTTCTACTGCATACTGCTTGGATGAGTCTGACTCTTCTGTTTTCTGCACTTTCCCTTAGCTAGTTGAAAACAGTAATAAACATGAGAAGAAAGGACCATCTAGAATGCTGGTGGGGAAAAAGGAGGAATTAATAAGAAGTACAGATAAGGGGATGTGTGTAAAGTGATTTCAGAAGTGACTTTTTGTCTAATAACTGGACTGGTGAAAAAGCAAGAAGTGTCTTTCAGGAAGGTGTTTTAATACAAAAGAAAAGAGACACCATAAAATATGACAATGATGAGTAAAACTCAAGGTCTGAAAAAGTTAATGGAGTCAGACTAGTTGTTGTTGGAGTTATTCTTCCTGACCCCTTGTAAGACTTGTGTAATGTAGCCAAATATCTTCTTTTTTTTTTTTTTCAAGGTATATGCCCAAAGACATATAAATTAATGAGTCATCATTGTGATAAACAGTGACTGAAAAAGAGCATCTGACACTGCTCTGTGCAGATCCAGAGCAATAAAAAGCTGCTATTTGATGTTAATCTGAGGATGCAACATCAATAAACTCAGAGAAGGTGAACAGCTGCAAGTCAGTGAGCACTCAGATAGTGCACAGCACCTTAGCTGCTCCACCCAGGAGTTATCTGTACAATCAAATTGCCTGGTAATGAGTGGGTAATTGGAATGCAGAGCAGCAGAGAGGGCCCTCCCTATGAATAGCTGTCTAAAAAGGGTACAGAACTGCCTACTGTTCTGAAACAGGAATGCTTTTGTCACTGGGGAAGGGGCTGCTTCACCTCCTGCTGCATAACTGGCTCCATTTTGTACCAGTGTCTCTGGATGGCCCTGGAAAGCTAGAAAAAGGCTGCGGCAGGGGAAAAAAAAAAGAAAAGGTTTAATTTAGATATTACTAAGATCTTCAGATAACTTGTCAAGATTGAAGCTGTTGCTTGCAACATCTATTTTCTGACCTTCCTGTGGCACATCTCATAGGGATTTTTTGTCCTAAAGAACTTGCCCTGGTTCCTAACAGATTGGTTTTATTCCTACAAATTCGATTTTCCCCAACCTGTTAGATACAGCCTTGCCTTGACTTGCTTTTATCCATTCAGAACACAGTTGCAAAAGATTATTTATCTGTGTCATTGATTTAACTTTTTTTTTTCCTTTCTATGTCTCCACTTCATAAATAAGCTCCAAATATTTGTTTTAAGGGTTGTCCCATCCTGTCACCTGTTGTTCATCTGTTACCCATCTGTCAGTCTTTCTTAAACAGGGGCTTTTGCTACCGTTGTTATCATCTTTTCTACCAGTTTTTCCGGAGTGTATCTTGGTTTTTTTGGGTTTATTTTTTTTCTTTTTCTTTTTTTTTCTTTTTTTGTCTTTTTTTTTTTTTTTTTTTTCTTTTTTTTTTCTTTTTCTAGATGAGTGTTGTTTCTGTTGAGTTTTTTTACCCATATAGTCTTGCAAAGTAAGAAATTCTATTTCTTCAGTTGCATTAGTTTTCTCATAGTTCTGAATAACGCAGTAAAAATGTTGGAAAGATTAGTAATTGACTTGATAAAAAAAGTACTAGAAGTACAAATAATATTTAACTGCACCCACAGATGGATTCCCTTTCCCTTTGGAATTTTGAAAATTATTATTCACCAACTAGTAATTATCCTCACAATCTAGAGGGTTAGAAAAGACCTTCAAAATATTCTGTCTTCTGTTTCATCAGTTAGTAAATATTTAAGACTTTTTATTTTCCCCATTGCCATTAAAAGGACTTAAAGTTGTAGAGAACCATAAGAGCTTGATGTACTACATAAGCAATCTTCTCAGTGAATTTTCTTATGGTACTTAAAAACCCCCTTGTTTTTAAACTAATCAATAAGGGTAGTTTCTGCAAAGCCTTACTCATGACTTGTGCCCAGTCCCACAAACCTCCTCATAAGGGACTAACATTTCCTTAAGAGCTTAATAAAGACATTTTCTTTTCCTCTCATCCCTTTATCCTCTTGGAATTTATGGTCAATCCATGTGTTTCATTATTAGTAGGTAGTGTAAGAAAAAAAAATAAGTATATAATAATAATCTCCATATTTTGCAGCACAGCTGGAATCTCATCCTGAACTACTGTGGACTGTACAGGTTATTGCTATAGATACATAGAAAGCCATATTAATTTTTTCAAGCTACTCCTTAAACTTTTTTCATGCTGAAATCACCCTTTCTTGCCCTTGGTTTTTCTGTCATGTCTTGTAGTGTAAAACAGCAAGAGAAGAATGCATTTCTAAGGTGGTTGGTTAGAAAATTTAGAAAAAATAGAAAACCACTTGCTGCTCACCCCATGCAAGCTGGAACTGGTGCTGGAAGGGATCTTATGTTAGAGGAAAGCAATTGTGTTTCCTTCTCATATTTTATTTCAATAAAACACTCCTTTTGGCTGTTTTAGTGATGTCTCTAGGTGTGAATCTACTCACACATCACTGAGTTCTGGTGTGGATGTGAAGTTCTGCTCACTAAGCAGGTTATGAAGAGAAGAGTAACTGTGCCTTTCATTTTGGCTTCTCTTATGTGGTTCTTAAACATCTTTACTGAAAACATTTCAATAAATAGATGTCCTCAAATAGTGTTGGGCAGGCAGTGTGATGAAGCTTTGAAAGTAACCTTTCCTCTTTCAGAAAGAGAATGTCAAATTGCTCTGGTCTGCAGTGTCACTTTGGGGAACACTACTGGGAACTGGAGAGTGCATTTTTGTTGAGAGCTGGCTGAAGAAATGTTTTAGGAGTTGCTTGTTTTTTCATTAGCAAGGGTAGAGGAGGAGTATTTGCTGCATTGTTTATCAGGCATTTACATTTGCATGTGTTTATTATCTGATTTTATTTATTCTAAATTCAAGAGCCCAGCATCTTGAAGTTTTTCTTCAAAATAGAAATAGTGTTTTAGAACAGGATTTATAATTATATTTCCACAACTGAGAGTTACTTGAAGATTCATGATTATTGTCTGGCAACTAATGTTTGTCTACCTCAAAATAGGTTATCATGGTTTGGAAGGGATTTTTTCCATGTAAAAACACTTTAAAAATTACACTTAGTGAAATATTTATCTTGTGGCTCTTTGCTCAAAAGACCATCTAAGATTACAATTTTTTTTTTAATTTTATTTTAAATATTTTTTTTAGTTGCTGAAACCCAGCAGCTCCAATATGAGCAATAATGTCAGATATTCTGAAGTAACCATGGTTTCAAATGATATAATAATTTTATTCCTATGTGAACCCATGATTTCTAGTTAAAGTGAACATCCAGTGCTTTCCTATTTTGTGACAAAACACTTTCAAAATGGAAGAACTGCTTTAATGTTGTAGTAAATACTGTTTTAATTTCCCTTTCATAAAGCTATTTAAATAAATAAAACAGGTGTTTTTTGTGTGTCATTGTTAGCACTACAACTTATTCAGCTTTATTGATTAAAACTTGAATTTCATTTATTATCCTTGAATTTTGGAAAGTGGGGTTCTTGCAATGTATTTCATGTTGTAAATACTCTGCTTCTTAAAAGATACTCATTTAATATTATTCTTTATATTGTTCTTTTCCAGTTTCTCAAACAGTTAGGTATACATCCTGACTGGCAATTTGTAGATGTTTATGGTATGGAACCAGAACTCCTTAGCATGGTGCCAAGACCTGTCTGTGCAGTGTTACTGCTCTTTCCAATAACAGAAAAGGTAAATGTTTCTTTCATAATCTGCTAAGCACTTTTGTAGTGAATAAAGTGGAAATTAACAGTTTGAATCTTGTGCTTTGGTGTCATAATAGAATTAAAATGGGACTCAAGCCTTATTTAAGAGAATTCTTATTTAAAAACAAAGTGTTTCCTTCAGAACCTTCTTTTGGTAACCTTATGTCAAGGGTGAGGGCTGGGCTGGCTACTGGACAAATGACAGATGCTCTTTATTAACTCATCTCCCTCCCCCAAGGGGAATAGAAAGGTAATAAGGGAGAGAGACAGATTAGAAAACTAAAACCAGCTTTAATTAAAATAATAGCAATAAATTGAAATAGATACAAGTAGATACAAAATCAATCCGAACCTGCCCCCCTTAATCTTAAGTATTAAATCTGCAAGTCTTTATTTTGTGTCATCATTGCTCCTTCCCAGAGAAGCTAGGACAGCCATCTTGCATATCTCCTTGGAGTGGTATGTAGGGTGAGATGTGTGATTCACACTCACAGAATGACAGGGGTGGAAGGAACCTCTGGAGATCATCTAGTCCAACCCCCTGCTAAGCAGGCTCATCTAGAGCAGGTTACACAGGATCACATCCAGGCAGGTCTTGAATATACAGAGGAGACTCCCCAGCCTCCCTGGGCAGCAGTTCCAGTGTCTGTTTTATATTTTGTAGCATGCAGATAATCTTTGCATTATTGTCCAGTTTAAAGGTCTTTCTTAGCACAGAAAATAAACATTCCCATGATGAATGTGGCTTTGAAGGCCCTGCTTTGTGGCTGTGAGCATTATACAGATCTTCATTTGTGTTCCTGGAAAAAATAAAATGTAGAAATGGAACTTTTAGAACTGTTTCATACTGATCAAGTGCTTGAAATCTTGTGGTTTATTGGATAGTGCTTTGAGACCTCTGTCCTTAAAAGTGTTTTGTTGAAGAGAGATGGTGGCAGGTGCTCAGATCAAGGAGATACTTGGAAGGGATTTGAAATGGGTAGATAATGATGTTTCCAGTGTGACTGGTTCTTGGCTAATGACAAGGCACTGGTTTAAGAAACAACATAGTTCAGTTGAGTAATTTCCATGTGTTAAGTGTTTCACATTGCAAATGGAGATTTCATTTTCGTTAATTAGCTGTTCCTTTGTTAAAACTATTTCAGCTTGAAAAACATGGATGGTGGCTCCTTGTACTGTTTGTGACATGTCTGTCACTTTCCTTCTAGTATGAAACCTTCAGAACAGAAGAAGAAGAAAGAATAAAAGCAAAGGGGCAAGATGTCAAGTCATCAGTGTATTTCATGAAGCAGACTATTAACAATGCTTGTGGAACGATTGGGCTGATTCATGCCATTGCAAACAACAGAGATAAAATGAATTTTGGTAAGTGTTGGCTGGCTGGCTGGGGTTTTTTTGTTGGCTTTTTCCCTTATTTACCTTAACTGTGGGGAGGTATGGAGAAAAGGTACATTTTGTACTATTTTATCTGAATAAAACCATTCCTAAAGGCCAACCTCTGTTCAAAGAGCATGTCTACCTATCATTCTAAACCCACTATTTCATTCTAATCCCCAAACTAAAGCTCTCAAAACATTGCAAACTGCAACAGGTAACAATTCCTCTTGCAGTCAGCCTTCAGTGTCTTTAAGATACCATTTAATTATGTCTTTAAATCTTCCATTGGATATAAGCATTATGTAAGCTTTGAATTAAGAGTTAAAGCATGATTTATTATGTCTTTTTTTTTTTTTTTAAGAAACTAATTCTTCACTGAAGAAGTTCCTAGAAGATTCACTGTCTATGACTCCTGAAGAGAGGGCCAAATACCTAGAAACTTATGAAGTTAGTATAATCTGTTTTTAGTTTTAGAATCACTTTCCTGAACAGGTACTGTACTTAGGACCTGATCCAGTGAAACACTTAAACAATTTAATTTTCCATATGAGCTTGTGATCAGACAGTTACTACAAAGCAAAACCCTGCTTTGCTAGTTTAAAGTGTTCCTACCTTCCCCCAGCCCCATCAGCAGAATGGATTTTGCCAGTGTTCCTCATCCACATTGATTCACTGGCTGTGTTTAAAATGACTTTTTGAAAGGATGTGACAAACATCTGGCCAGTGGTGCAAGAGGATAATGGTGCTGTTCATCCTGATGCTGATGATGAACCTCTCACAAAATGAAAATCTTGGTGATTTCCAAGTCTGAATTCAATTTAAGCTTCTTGTGAAGCCCTCAGGAATAAGGGTCTTAATGTGGGGCTGAGGGAAGTAGTAACAAACAGAAAGAGTAGAGGTTCAGTGACATTTTCTGTTGGACACAAGATGTCTAATAAGAGCATCTATCTAAAGTATTTTGTCTGCTCAAGAAGTAGTATATAATAAAAACACTTGCCCACCATACTTTCTCTGTGTAAAAGTGACATTGCAAACTATTAAATAATTGACTTTATTTGACTGTGATGAAACTGTAATACTGATCTTCTGATCTCCTTGGAAGTGGAGATAATTTGTTTATTATTTTTTATATTTATTTATTACAAGCACTGAGCAAAAATGGCCCATCTGTGGCATTTGAGAAAATGAAGAATATGGTGATTCTTAAAGTCATTTCAAGTCTGATTTTGAAATATGTTTTCATTTTAGGCTATTCGTGTCACTCATGAATCCAGTGCCCATGAAGGTCAGACTGAGGTATTCATTATTTTAAAAAATCTTTATTAATAACTACTTTGAGTTGAATATGATTGGATTTAAAACAGTCCTACATCAGGGGTTTACAGTGCAATGGATTGGTTTGCATTATTGTGTCATTAGTCAAATATCAGAGCACAAAATCAACTGGGGGGGCAACCAAACTGAGCCTGCTTAGGTTTTTGGGTCAGTTGCTTTTAAACTTTTATATAACATGAAACACCAATATTTTCAATCTTCATTTAAGAGTAAACTAGCTAGTAATAGTATTTTTAATGGAAGTTGAGGTTTTTGTGTTGGAGATTTGTAACTGTAAGTTTCACAGTAATCATACCAGTGGAAAAAACATTTTGATGATCATCTGGAAAGTTAGAATTCAGGAAAAGCAATAGCATAATATTTGGTTTGCTGTTGTGTATGTGTTGTTTGTGTACAGATAAATTCTCACAAATATTTATATTTATCCCCTTAAAGACTGAGTGAAATAAAAACAAAACCCAAACCCAACAAAACCCCTTAAATTCAACAGCAACTTCACATTCAACATTTTCTGCTTCAGTTAGACTAAGGCAGTTTTCCATCTTTCCAGTTCAGGCTTCAGTTCCACAAAAAGAAAATTGATTAGGCTGTTGCTAGCACCACTTTGTTTGGCTTTGACTCTGGTGGCTTATCTGCTTTCAGTTTTGCTTTTCAATTACAGTAGGTGAGTTTTTCTTTCTTCTTATGACTCCTGCAGTGTCTTCTAAACAATGCAGGAGCAAACAAAGCAGCCCTTTCTGCTTCCCTTTGTCCCACCATCTAAAAATAAAAATAAAGAGAATTGTTACACCTATTTCTATTATACTCAACTTCTTTTGTAATATTTTCTTTTAAAAACCCACCACTCTTTCTTCTTATTTCTTCTTCTAAATGAATCAAGATTCTATATTTCAAGAAGAAACAGAATATATTGATATTTCTCTTCATTTTCTTTAAAAAATCTGGTCAATTTTCTTTACAAATGAATCCTTTTCTAGATATTCTTGGCAAGCTTAGGAAGAGATTGGCTATTGAGGTTATACCTACAACTTGTTGAAGAGTGAACCTTTTCCTGAGGTCCTTGTGAAAGTGAAAATCTTCTTTAGAATTTGTTTTGATATTTGCCAAATATTTACTCCATTTTGCATAACTGAATCTGGAAATAATTCAATATGGATATTCCTTAGACTGGTAAAAGAACTTTTTCCTTGTCTTTCTCTTTTTAAAGTTGAAATAGGACCATTTTTCTGAACAATTCTAATCCATCAGCCAAGGAGGGAAGAAATAAGTTTCTGCACTGGGACATCTAATTGCCTGAAGACTTTGTAGGACTTTGTCCTACCATTGTGTAGTGGCAGCAAGTCCTTTCCTTTCATTTGTACAGCAGGAGGAATTGCTTTCCTTTAAAGCACAGTTCTTTTTAAGCATCAAAAAAGAAAAATCTGAGATGTAAATAGATTGATAGGGGTTGGAAGGGACCTAGAAGATCATCTAGTCCAACCCCCCTGCCTGAGCAGGGTCACCTAGACCAAGTAAGATGCTGAGAAGTGTATTTGAGGGTTGGAGTGAGTTCATCTCCTCATCTTTTTCCTTCCAATGGCACATTTTAAATGCTGCTCTTCGTGCAGTGGTGGAGGGACTGATGAGCAGCATTGCCCTTGAAGATGCTGAACTTAGGATTTGCAGGTCATACAAGAATGTTGACTTGTCCTGCAGGATAAGTTGATTATTTCTAACACCTCTGAAGCAAGAGAGAAGAGAATCTCATTCCTCCTGCATATCTGTTACTGTTATGGTTCCTTTCCTGAGAACTTCCTTTCAGAGCCCTGGAAAAGAACATGTTTGTCCTTGGATTCTGTTCAGTTTGTGTTCTCACACTGCCCCAAACAGCAAGGGCATTTTGCATAGAAATATTTCCTTTGAATAAACTGGTTTATGTAGTTGCTTAATGCTAGCAACTGCTGTAGCTTTCTGAGCAAAAAGTCCTTGCCAGCTCTCCAGAATTTAAGATGAATTAAAGGTCCAGGCTTGCTCTCCTAGGGTGATAACTTGTGTGCTGCCCAGGAGCAGGCTGCTCTGTGGGTGAACCTGCCCTTAGACAGGAATTGCATATATCCACTCCAATTCTGCTGGAACATCAACAGTGTTAGATGAAATCACTTCAAAAAATGAGATTTTGTTGGCCTTGCTGCTGTTTGAGAAACCATGTAACTGCTCTCAACATGTTCACCCTCCCCCCCCCCAACCTCTGACTTCTCAGATCTTTAAGGGTTCAGCTTTTAGTGCTTCTAAGTAAAGCCTTTGCTTGTTGATTGCTCTTTGACAGTCTGGGTGGCTTCTTAATTTTTACAGTATGCAAGTGTATCTTCTGCTGGTGTTCCTGTTCTGCCTGTGGGTATTTCAAACCTTGAAACAAAGCAAGTCTATCTAGAAACCAAAGGTAGCAGTAAAACACTAAAGCAGTGCTACTTTTCTAGGAGCTATGCATTTCATCTGTCTTGTCCTGTGGGTAGGATTTATTTCTGGGTTTACAGAATATTTTACAGAATCATGTGTAATCAGATTTTTTTAATTTTAATTTCTTTTTAGAGAAGTATTAAAAAAAACCAAACAACAAAACCAAGTCATCTGACAAGATATTTCTTTTAAGGTTTAGGGTGGTCAGTTTGCTTTGGGATTTATCAGTAATGTGTGATCCATTCAGATGTGTTTGGATTTAAGACAGGTTGCTAAGTGAATGGGTTGGAGCTGAGAGCTGGGCTGTGTTTTGCTTCACTGGGTGCTTCAACATGCTTCCCAAGTGATATCTGTGGTTCATTTCCCTAGTTTCAAAAGGGTGGGGAAAAAAAGGCTGTGTTCCTAGCCATTTTATATCACTTTTGGTGTTGCATTTAAAACTTTTACAGGCCATTATAGACTGGATTAGAACTAAGTATTTTCTGGGAAGAATTTATATATTAAATAAAATATGAGGTTTGAAATGAAGTTTACTGATTTTTATTTTGTAATTAAACTAAAACATTTTCTAAAAAATATTTTATTTTTTTTGTTCTTTAGAGGTTAATATTTAAGAACAATAAAGCATCTTTCATTTTGCTAATTCATTTCAAGTTTGTAAATTAAATGGGATTGTAAATTTGAGTTTATATTTCAGGACTGAATTTGGAGCAGGTTTGATTAAAGTTCTGTGTTAACTTTCTGATTCTGTGACTCCATGGTTCAGGGTTTTTTTGAGGTTTTGTTTTTTTGTTGGTTCTTTTGCTACAGTAAAGCAAATAAATAGAGAAAACAGTCTTATGGGTACTTCTATGTGGTAAGGGGGGAAAAAAACCCCAATGAACAACAAAATGGAGTGTTTAACATGACTTCAGTAGCAATCAGTAATAAATAATCAGGAATAATTCCACACAAGTGCAGTGTTGGTTTCAAGGGTGGTTTGATTCTGGTCCAATGTTCCAGAACCATAATGAGGGCAATTAATGTAAGACTCCTGTGAGGTCTTTGTGTTAAATTTTATGGTGCTGAAGCTTGCACTTTCTCAAGTGACAGGTACTTCATCCCCAAAGCTGCCAAGAAAAGGATCTGGGTCTTTACAATAAAGCTTCATGGATCCATCTCTCCTTTCTGAGGGATGGCTCACAAGACAACAACAGTTGCTAGCTGCTCAGGATCCTCTTTATCCATCCATTAGTCTTCTGCTGAGCATATACTTTTGTTTATAATATCTAGGATGTTGAAGAAGTGGAAAATACAGAACTGCACACACTTTTAAGCTGGCCTTATATTGTTGCTTTGTACTGAGCAGTGCTTGAGTTTTTCTGTTGGATTGAATTTTTTGGTTGTTATTCCTGTGCCTCCTTCATTACTGCCACATACCCTAACACTTCTAATACCTTCTGATAATAAATACATTTAAAAAAAAAATAAAACAACAAAAAACCCCACAAGCCAATAAGCAAAAAAACAGAAA